>JPFM01000104.1:250848-291990 GCA_000733375.1 Paramecium sexaurelia | reverse complement strand
TAAAATTATAGATTTTCTTTTTCAAATTTAATTAGCTAATTTATTTTTAAAGAAATTCATTTAACTATCTCCAATATTCTAGTATGTAAAATGTCAAAGCTAGATTAAATTTCTTTTTATATACATTATATATTAGCCAGAAAAAGAATTATACATAATAAAATGTATTTTATCATCTCTCTATGTTGATAAGTCGTTAAGTTGGAATCCTTGTGAAACCATTAAGTGTATAAAAGTATTGATTTCAATAAATACCTAATTAATGAATCTTCGCTTTTCTAAAGTTAAACTGTCTGAATTCAAGATTCTATTAAAATGTTCTCATTTTAATAATATTTTATTAATTGTTAATTAAAACTCTTTATTAATATTTGCTCATTTAAAATTTTTATTATCACATAATCTATTTCTTTAAACATTAGTTTGATTTATTAAATAAAATTTGAATTTTTTATCGATAACTGTCTAACTTAGTGAATCTCAAATCGTGATACCAAGAATATTGAATAATCTATAAGTACATTAAATACCTCGTCGAATAGACATAGTTAGTAAGTATGTTGACTATTATTGTTAATATACTTTTTTATTACATTTTAGTAATTTATCATAACAATTTAATTCGGCAAAAAAATGCAGGTGTAATTCCAAAATTTTGAAATAATTTCTACTTATACTGATATTCTCAATCTAGTGAGAATAACAGATTCAATAATTTCTGAATTATTTTTGAGGATATCTAATTAATTTCATATTATTTCTTCAAAGATAATAATAATAATTGAGAAATTAGAATTAAACTTTATAAATTTAAAAATGATGTTATTAATTAAGACAATAAATTAGCAAACAAATTAAAAGATCAAAAATTACTTTTAATCATAATATTAACAAAAATTTTATCTTTTTTTTTGCTATATTCCAAATCTCTTTTTTTAAATGTTTGCTCTTTACTTCTAAAACATTTGCAAATTGTTATGAAAAAGGTTAAATTTTGAGGCAGAAGAACCTACTTCGTTTAATAAAACTACAATAATGAGTTATTACCTTAGCAATATTCTTGTCCAAACATTAATTATAATATTAAAAAGTTCGGTAAATTAAATGGCTATATTTTGCCACTTAATTATCTTAAATAAAGTCTTTAAATCTTAATGGAAAGAGTATAATAAAAGGTTTCTAATGTGGTATTTGAGTATTGAAAAATAATAATATATTTCTATTTCAAATATAACCCATATGGTGAGGAAAGTGTCACAAAGAAAAGTAGGTATCTTTTTAAAAGCAAGATATGAAAAAAGTTGAAGAAATGAAATTATAATATTTAATATCAACATTCAAGATTTTTAGCCACTTTTTTCCAAAATAGATTTTTTGAGAGTAAAATAATTTTCTAATGTTTTTGATTGGTATATAATTAGTTAATATTGAATGCAATTCAAAGATTTATAATAGATGAATAAAATATATCAGACTCATAGATTTTTTTAATTTTCTTGTGTAAAATATATAACAGAGTTTGAATATGGAAGAGTTGAAAATACCTAATTATTCTGATAACACTTTTGATTATAAAAATATATATTACAATAAAAGAATTAATTAATTTATGTATAGTATTTTACAGTAAGACCAAGACGATGTTTTTATACAAATTCTTAAGTAGAATGAGATGTCAGAAGAAAATAAAAAGAGGTTTGAAAGATCAATAAAAAGTTTGATTATATTTCTATAGCAAATTGACTATAATCCCTTTAATTCAGAAATTGAATTTTGTATATTTGGCTCCTAATTAAATGGATTTGGCACTAAAGAATCAGATATAGATTTTACTTTTATCACCAATACTTATGTTGATGAAAGAATTGCTTTAAAATATTTATAATAGGAGATCAATTCTGTAGATTAGGATAAATTTAAAATTGAAGAATTTGTTTAGTTTGCCAGGATAGCTGTAATGAAAATAAAAGATATAAGGAGTAATATTGAAATAGATATGTGTTTTAATAATCTTTTGGGGGTAATAAACACAAAATTATTATTTGCTTATTCTAAATTGAACAAAAAAGTTTAACAGGTATCATTTAGAGTATGAAATTTTAGGGTGGTATTTTGCTAAAGTTGTGGGGAAAAAAATAAAAAATAATAAATAAAAATTGTTTTTCATCATATGCTATATTAATAATGTGGCTTCATTTCTTATAAAATAAATATAAAATGCCAAACCTATAAGATAAAAAATATAAAAAAAATAATTATTAAAGCACTTTATCAATCAAAAGAAACATAGAAGGTTAAAAAGTCAGCAGTTTTGATGTTGATGTTTTTTTTGTACAAAATCGTATTAAATTAGGTTTATGAGGGACAAAAATACAAGGAATTGTAGGAGCAATTTAATAATGTAGTGTCTTAGGTTCCTATTAGAATTTTGTTAAAAGACTTTTTTCAGTACTATTCTGATAATGGGGAGGGATTTAATCAAAAATACAAAATTTCAATTAATGAATAATAATTGAAGGAAGAAGGTGAGAAATACTCAATGTGTGATCCATTTGATTAGGAACACGATCCAATAAAAAAAATAAGAAATAACTTTAAGGATTAATTGATTTTCAACAGAGCTGCCAAAAGTATTGGAGAAAATCCATCAAGCATGTTTTGAATGGTGAAAATTTTATAGATTATTTCTAAATAATTCATTAATAAATAATAATAAATCAATCATTCTTTAAGGTAACATATAATATGTTAACATTGAAATTAACCTTGAAAAAAAAACAAGAGTTGAACTCTTTTGTAGAACTTGGAGGGAATATTAAAACTAATTGGGTTGAGTATTTAGATTGCAAATTTTGATTTTAACATTAAATTACCTATCTAAATTATTTTTTAAGTAATTAATTGATATTTTGAAGAAAAAGAAAAAAATCTCGACGAATAGTAAAAGAAAATATTTTTAGAATAAGTTAATGAAAATAATGTTATTTTTATGTATATATTCATTAGAAAACTTTGATCAATAACTATACAGGTTCTCTACAAATTAAGCATTATTTCTATGCTAAATTCTTACAATTGTGACAATAAACAAAATGACCACAAGGAGTAGCCACGTATTCTTTAGGAAATTCGAAACAAATCTAACATAGCTTAGAATCGTCATTTGTTGTATCGGTTTCTAACTGTTTAGGTTATTATTGAATAATTTCATTATCTTATTTTTTATCTTCTATTTTTAAATTATCAAATTATTGAATCATTATGATTTCAGATATGATATCATCCTCATATTGTTATTTAGGTTAAAGTTAATTAATATCATTCCATTAATTTGAATGTTTATTTCTATATTTTTATTATGCATATTATTTTTATTCATATATTTAATCTTATTACTATTACTTAAACTAATTTTTTTCATAATAGTTAGATTTATCTTTCTTTTTATTTTTATAATTTCCCTCCTTTTCTGAGAATTAGGATTGAAATTATGAATTTTCATATTTTTATTTTTTCTCCTATTTATACAACATTCTTTGTTCTTGTAATTATTATAGTTTATAATTAGCCTCTTAATCGATCTCAAAGATATCTGCTTATTAAAATTATATATCAACACCAAATTTTAGATATTAATTTAAAAGCTATAATAATTATTTAATACATTTACTTCATTGCAATGGAAACATATTTGAATTAGAGGATCAATATGCTTTCTTTTATAAACTTGGCTTTATTAACGGATTGCTTATCTTTTTATTAAACATAATGTTTTATAATTATCATTTCTTTAATCTTATGTCAGAGTTTAAATTTTTTCATTTTGAATAATAGAGAGTTGATTATATAGTCCATCATAAACTAATTGATAATCTTTTGCGGTTTAATCGTTTCGATTAATTTTTGATAACTCTGCTTCTAATTGATCAACTTTGCTTTAAAGTTTTAACACTTTACTCGGATTGTTCTTTTCAATACTTAACTATAGTTAGTCTTTAGTAGATTGAAGTTTTTAAATAATTCGTTGTTTTTTTTCCTCTGATCTTTACATCATTCCCTAGAATTTTCCTTACAACTTCTCCTGATAATTACTAAATTTTTTCTATAAGTTTTAGGCCTCACTTTCAAAGGATTACAATAACTTTTTCATAATTAATCTTTAATAAACTTAAAATATGGAGTGATTAAATTGAGTATATACTTGATAAATTCTGTTTTTTAAGACATATCATTATTAAGAATTATATAATTAAATATATAAATATATGTAACTCTAAAAAAGAATTTCAAAGGACAAGAAGCTCCTTTGGCTTTTTTATTGCTTAACTTTCGAAATATAAAGATTATCTTTTGGATCTCATAAGAAGATTGATGAAAAGAATTTAGAGTTTTCTTAGTCTACTTAAAATCGACAAAGAACTATTTCTGAAAATGATTATGATTCTAATAAGATTTAATAATTTCATGAAAACAAAAAATTATATCTCAAATATTTTTGGAATCTTTAAATAATTATTTAATCAAATGCTTGGATTTACCAATAATTCTAAGTTTAAAATTGTTATCAACTCTTGGTCAATTCCTTAAGTTGATTACATTATCACAATAATAAAATAACTGGGAAATTTGATTAAATATAATATTTAATAATTAATATTGATCATGAATCCAATCGAAATATTTCAAACAATGGTCAAATAAGATGCCTTGTATCATATATGATTCATATTCACAAGATTTGTGAACAACCACACTTAAAACTCTTTTTCAATTTTCAAACAAAGTGTTACTAATACTAGAAATTTTTCAAACAGCAATGCTATTCAGCCATAAGAAACGTTTACATCTAGAGCTTTATACTAAGTTCCACAAACACATACTAAATAGTAATCATATAAAAAAATAGACGAATGGCAAAAGTAACAGGACCTTTTAGTTAAACATAATTATTAAAATAATCACTTTATTCCAAGTTATCCTTAAAAAATATAGAATGATTTATCTTTGAGAGTATAAAGGCATTATGCATAAAATAAAACTATTGATCAGGTTAAAGATGTTAATAAAATTTAATTACAAACTAATTCAGCCACTCTTGTTTATCAGAATAATGAAACAAATCAGAGTTTAAATATGAAAATTGATTTAATCGAATAACCAATTATTTAAATTAAGATGAAAACTGAAGAGGTTAAAAAAAAATCTAATCTTAAGAGAGCAAAAAATTAAACAGTAGAAAAAAAAACAGTAAAAATTGAGGAAAAAAGAAAATCAATATCGGAATCACCTGATAATTAACAATTATAATTAAATAAGCCCTCATTACCTAAGATAAAAAGCGAAAAATAATAGGAATAAAATTCATTTGTCTAATAATTCCCTGGAATTGAGACTGTTGATTAATTTCTACAAAAAGCAAAATGAAAATCAAAATTCAATTTTTAATTATTATATAATATATAAAAAAAAACACTTAGAAATTATTTTTAATTAAAGTAATTTTATTTCGATGTATTTAATTACAAATATTAGTTCTAGTAAAAAGAAAAAAATTGAATATTTTTATTAATTACTAAAATAATATAAATCTTTCGCAAAAAATTCTAAACTTAATATTTTATTGATCATTTTCTTAAGAGGTTTAATCTTTTATAAAGTAAAATTTACAATTCAATTTTATTTTATTTATGATTTACATTTAATACTAAGATGATTTTTCAAATCTAAATAGTAACCAATACATAAATGCATTTAATGCAAACATTTATATTTGCTTTAAACAAGAAAATTTCCAACTTAAATTCATCTCTACTAATGTTAACATTTCTATTCGAATTTGTAGTGATATAATAAGAGACATACCCTGATAAATATTTACCTTGTTAAAAAATAAGGTAATTTTATTGTGCATTTGTTTATTCAAATTGAATATTTTTAAAGGATATATTTTAATCTAACTCTTCTTTAAATTTGCAACTATGACATTCAAGTCAGATTGGTTTGTTTGTAACTTTTGATCGCCTTTTTTCTAAGTTAATTTTTATACAGAATTCAAACATTCGAATATACAGATAACTTATAATTTTTACCAAGTTGAAAATTAAAATTCTATGTCCTAAAAATATTTTCAACAATTCTTTAAGATGTTATTAACTTAATTTAACTTTTAAATTTCTGAATAATAAAATTTATCATTTAATTCATATTACTTTTAAAAGTATTTAGTTGTTTACTTAGAGTTTAATTTTAAAATAGAGGGACTATTCATATTTTTTGCATAAAATAATAATAATTTTATTATAGGAGTAAAAAGATAAAATTCATACATTTATTTTCTGCTATTCCAAAAAAGATATTTATTATTATAGAGATAAGATCTTATATAATTTATGTGTATTATAAAATAATTTTTAAATAATCAATATGAAAGTTTTTCAAAATTCAAGGTTTCATATTTTAGAGTTCTTATTAATCATTGAATATAATATGAGCTAGTTCTTCGGCTTATTTAATTCTATGATTCCAATACATATTTCCTATAATACAAAACAAAATTAACAAAATAGCGCTTCCTCTTAAAATATTTATATAAAATGTTTACATTAGAATGCCTCCAATAATTATTACTTTTGAATGATCTTCTTCAAATAAATAAATCTACTTTCCTGTTACTGAAAAGTTATGATTGATAACACATTATTTAAATGCGGTGTGATCGTTTTCTATTTATTTAGTTTGACATGATGTTGAATTCATTCTTAAACTGTATTCTATTGAATTTGAACTTATTGGTTTACATTGCACCCAAGGCAACAATGATTTAATAGAGAATACAGATAATTAATTTTCAGAAATTCCTACCATGAATGATTATTTATAAGTTAATGGAACCCTTAAGAAAGGTTCTTAATCTATAGCACCCTAATTAAAAGATACATTTTCCCATTACTTAAATTCTTCCACATTAACAAGATTTGTATTTTAGAAGTATAAAGGAATTTCACTTTATACAATAAATTTATTGTAAACTGAATGATAAATAACTCTATGTACTTCTGCACCAATTAGAATGGCAAAATGCTCCCCTACCCAAACATCATATATGTCCATGTCTTTTGCATATATTTTATTAAAATAATAGGTATTTCCATATGATAATACTTCTATAGCATAAGGGATCCCATCTTAAGTCTCAGCCACAATAAAGAAAGTATTTTAATAAAAATCAAAGGTGATACCATTCTATAAAGAAATTTCAAAGGAATTTAATTTATATTCTAAGATAGAAAAAATCTGGTAAGAAATTAAACCCTTTTATTAATCAAGCAAGTAAAGGATAGTACTTTCAGAATTAGTTCTAATTTGAATAATTTTCTCTCCGGCATTTATTGTTTTGATTTTTTCAATAGAATTACTGATTGTAAATTGAAAGACATCGACGATTTGATTGTCATAACAAACGTAGATCAATTTAGATTTCTCGTCAAAATAGACATCTTTAGGAAACTCTCTAAACTCACCTATTATAGATTTTAAATTGATTGATGTAAAATTATTGTTTTAATATAGAAAAGTTTAGCCTTCCTCTCCAAAAATAATACAAACCTTTTTATGACAAATTAGTTTATGCTATTAGCTAAAGCCTTCATTTTTATGTGTCTCTTTTAATTGTAAGCCTGTAACTTTTTTATTTTAATAATCAAGTTAGATTTAAAATTGTAATAGTGCATTATCATTTCTAGTCACAAAAACAATATCATCGTCTACATACATATCAGTAAAAGTTAATTCATCAGAGTCAATCACTTGATCAGCTAAATGCTAATGTATTAATCTTCTTTAAAAATGATTACATCCTGGTAGAGTAAATGGATCAAGACTAACATTTTATTAGATTTCAACATATTTTCCATCTATTACTTCACCTAATTCCATACTATACACTCCAGGATAGCTGGTAATATAAATTATATTATTTACCTATTATATTAAAGTAATAATGTTGAATCAATATTATGAGCGTAATTCGTATGAGGAATCTGGTCAAAAAGTTGCTTGGTTATAGGTCCTGTAGTTCTTTTTGAGCAAACTAAGGAGAATAATAATAATAATAACATAAAAATTAATTAAATATATGAAACATAATATCAAAATTACCTTATTTATAACTTATAAGATAATTCTTTAAAATTTATTCGTTTTGTAACATTCCGAACTATCGACATAGAAATATAATTTCTGGTAAATTAAAAATATAATTAAATTCTATAAAAGAAAGATATTGTCAATAAAGCATATGCTACTCGAATCGTTAAAATACTCTTTCAACTCATAATTTTTGATTAAATTTAGCATTAATGTATTAAAAGTAATTAACGAAAAATATCAATAAAAAAATAATAATAAAAAAATAATAACAATAACATTTATAAAAAATAACCCTTAATTAATACTTTAATATTTTAAATGATGAGAAAATCAATTCAACTCAATTCTAACTCATCTTATAAAATCTTTAAAATATGGTATTGAATATATTATATTAATATTTATTCAAATAATGACTTTAGATTTATATATATTATTATCATTTACTTTTTCTTTCGAGTTTGGAAAGCCATTTTAACATTTCATCAATGTTTGAATTTTTTTTGGCTGATATACTAAAACATGCAACCAATCTATCTTTTATTGAATTTAAGTTCATTTATGCAATAAGTTCTTATTCCGTAATACTATAATTATAGAGATTGAGATTACCATCCTTATAGATCATATTTATTTCCTAGCACTAATAGAGGGATGCCCTCTAAACTTGGCCAAGAAATTAACTAGTTAAGTTATTGCCTAGCAATATCTAAGTTTCCTTAATCTTGTGCATCCACAACAAAAATTATTACATCAGCTGATCTGCAATATTTTTCCCATTATTCTCGAAATCTTGCTTATCCTCCAACATCCCACATCTTCATTTACACTTTTCCTTTTTTTACAGATCTAAAATTAAAGCCTATTGTTGGGATGGTATCTTCTTCAAACTTCCCTGTGGCCATTGTATTAACAAGAGTGGTTTTCCCTGCATTTTATAATCCAACCAAAGCTATTTCTAGCTCTTTTCCAAAAAATAACTCTCTGAACCAATTAACAAATTTCTGCAACATATATTTTGATTATATTTATTTAATAAAATTGATTAACTAGTATCGTTTATTATATTAACAACCCTTACATCTGAAAAGAATATAATATTATGATTCAAAACTAATAAAACTGAACTCAAATTTTTTTTGCCTTTTTTCTAACACACAATATTGATTTTAACCATTCATATTTCTCTTTAAACCAGTTTTTTTTTTCATTTTTCTTTTGAGCCTCAATCTTATCCTCATAATTCAGACTGTTTAACATTTTTTCACTTATTGCTTTTTACCTTTACTTATTCTATTCTTTCTTCTTTAATAGTTAATCCCATGCTTATTTTGCATCTTCATTGGTTGGTTCAATTTCTAAAATTTTCTTAAAATCTTCCCCAGCTGCTTTAAACTTTTTTTAAGTAATTACTTCTTACCTCTTATAAATTCATAAAGCAAATCCCTCTCCTGTATAACCCTTTTATATTATTGGCTTCGACTTCTAATGCTTTATTTGCAAAATCCTTTCCCATTTTATATTCCTTTAATTTAATATAACAAAGGGATATATTAAGATTACAAGGAAGCTATTAAATAATAATTTAATATTACATATATCTCTTAAGTCATTTTTTTCATTTCTTCTGGATCATTCACTACTCCATCTTTTATCAAAAATTAATAAGCCATGACAGCCTTATATGGGATAAAAATATTGTACTTTAGCATAATGACGTGTTGCTTCAAAATAATCTCCATTTTTAAATGATTCTGTTCCTGCATTCTTTTCAAAGATTGGAATTTATGTTTTATCCATCTAAGTCATTATTATTATCATACATTCGAATAATCTTCAAATTTTGAAGGATTTGATGCTGTTTCTTATTATTCTTCTATTTCTTATTCTTCATGATCACTCATGGCTTAAATTAATAAATTATTAATAAACTTGAATTTCCAAAATTTGAGAATTATAATAAATCATATATCACAAAATTAAGATAGCTTCAATGTAATAATCTGAATTTATTTGTATAGAGGGTAATCGCATTACTAAATAACTTGAAAATTATATTTAATTTCATTTATATAATAAGTGTAAATCAAACAAAATGAGAAACGCTTCTGTTTGTATGAAAAACAAAAAAATACAATAGCAATGTATTACAAATCAAATTACTTTAAATTAAAAGAAAACAGAATAAAAATGAATAAAGGATTTTCTTCATTAATTATTAATATTAGAAAGTAATTTTAATTAAAAATTATAGAAATTTAACTCTTTTTGATTATTTTATAATTTCCTTTTATGGGAACTATTTGTATTAAAAGATAATCAAAATGTTCTGATGGCCTTAAGTATCCAATACTTAACAAGCTTATCAAATTTCAACCTGATAAACAATTTCCTTTGGTATAGCCCCATTGTCATTCAAATATGATTGAAGAAACATATGAAATGAATTATTTAGAAATACTTTTGAATTTTTAAGAGATCCCTGCAAAATCAATATAAGAGTAAAAAGCGATTTAAAACAATCCATTTGAAGATTAGCAATTACAAAAAATTTAAAAATAACAAGTTATGATACCTCAAGAATTAGAGGAAATTAACTTGGGAAAATAATAAACAGGAAAAAGCATGAAAATGAATAGAAGTGCAACTTAAAATTCAAATAATCCTGAATTATTTGATGGTTGTTCAGTTATATTGAATAAAAATTAAGCAGTCTCAGACACATAAACAATAAGAAGCATTCTTAAAACTAATAAATCAAAATCTCATAGATCAGTTCCAAAAGTAACTTCATCTAGTTCTTCAAAAAAAGTTTCTTTTGAACCGAGATTACAATAATAAAAGAATCAATATTTTTTTATGTGATAATATAATGAATTGCTTATACATTGAACTTATCTTATGATTTGGATAAAAAGTAAAGAGAACTTTTATGAAAATTATTCTAAATCTTGAGTTTTCTTAATTTTATTGATTGTTCTACTTAGAAATTTAATGCATTTTTAATTTTTTCTGATGTGAAATTCTTATCTCATCCTTTGGTTTGCCGGTTTTCCAGCATGCTTAAAATTGTATGATATTATTTTAATACTATTAAAGTTATTGTAGTATTGTTATAATTTTTATTCTCGTCTTTCTAAGCTTACATTATTATCATTTTCTTTTAATATTTTTGTTATACACATTTTCATTATTTGCATATCTCAAAGCTTCCCTTTGATTAAAGAAGACAGTATTCAAGAATTTTATTCAACAGTAATATTCTCAGAAAGTTGATAATGATCAAAGAAGAAATTGAAATGAAAGAACTTTTGTTTTGATAAAAAACTATTAAGGTTATATTTTCATGATTAATAAAGTTTAAATTTACATTATTCAAAATATTTATTCAATCATCCGTCTAACATAGAATTGCGACTCCTCTTTTTACCCAATGATAGGGATGATGATCAGGTGAAATAGGTAAATATACTGAAATAACAAAATTGGTAGAATGACCTGTAGTTGATAGTGTTCCTGCTCTTCTGGAAGTCTTATAAACTGGACATTCATAAACCTAATTAAGATTGTTTAAATCTATTTACAGATGTATCAGCTTCCCAATCTTTCTTTTCTTCACTTGGCAATAGCCATAGATATGGTACTGAATATTATAGAATTTTTGGTAAACTCTCATTTAGACATCGATTTTCTTCGTCCCATCTTGCTCCATCAAGGAATAATCCATAAATATAGCATCCATCATCAGGTGGTTTAGTAAGATCATATTCTTATGATGAAGGTGGAATCACAATAAATTCAAATGATAATGTATCAATTGGTATTTAGTACTATAAAATAAAATCTACAAATTACCTTTCTTGCAAAGTTCTAAAGCGTGCCAGTTAAGAAAGACTAAGTGAAAAAGAATCCAGATACCCAGAAAGTAGGTGGAGCTCCATTATCTATCCATAATTGCATAAAGTGCAATCTATCAATAAAATCATTTATCCAAGATCCCAGAGGTTTAAGAGATGGATAGGCCACCTTATGCCAAACATCAGGAACTTGATTATCAAACACTTTATTAAAGACTTACTCTAAATCAGCACTCATTACAACTAATCCATCAATTGCTTTTCCTAAATCAATTAAAGATTATGTAACTGCTTATAATAATTTATTAAATCTAATTAATTCTTATTGCAAGACTGTATTCATACTCTAGTTATATTAAACAGGATGTTAACGAGCAGCTTCTTCCACATTGAATTTTTTAGGTAATTTAGCTAGAATTTATTTACATTTTTCTTTTATAAGATCTTCTGCAGATGCTCCAGCCCCTCCTGTTGATCTTGGAAGTAAAGATAAAATAGTTTATGTAATAAAATTGGTCTCAATGATTGCTGATGATATTTCAGCATTATCATGCAATCCAAATACTTCAGTTTAATCATTTAATGGCAAGTTTCTTATATATTCTTTGTAATCTTCTAATACTCCATTTGGAGGAATGTAATATGTTCCACTTGGACTTAATTTGTGTTTATCAATTTATAATACATCGGTTGTATAGAATTATTTCAGTAAGATTGCAATTAATCTTCTGTCTTTTGGATCCGTTACTCTACCTCCATAATTAGCTTCAGCAACCATATAATTAAGAGCTTCCCAAGGAATATCTTCAAATGTATCTAGGAAATTCCTTAATTAAGACACAGAAATAGCTAAATCTGCAGATGTAAACTCATAAGGTATATTCCACCCAAGAGGTCCATATTTACGTCTTTCTAAACAAACAGCGTGGAAAAAGTTTAATCCAAAAAATAATTTCTTCCATTCAACTGGTTTCTTACATTATTCGAAACTTTTAGCATCTATTTAGGAGAAGTTTCTTAGCATATTATTTTTTAATCCTCTTGGTGGTTCATAAGTCATCTTAATACCTTTCATTAAAAGAGTAACAGGAAATACATTTGATGGCATTGATGTTAACCATATTCTAAAATCTGTGTTTACATCAGGTTTTGCACAGATCTCTTATTCATGAATTCTTTCTAATTCAGGCATAAAAGATGGAGCAAGGTGACAATTTTATAATAATACCCATTTTCCATCTTTTACTGCTCCTTTTATAGCATTCGTTGCAATTTCCCCTTAACCTTAACCTAATGAAAGAGGAATGAAGTTTTATCTAAATCCAAATTTGTCAGCCAATGTTTATATTTCTAAACGAGGATCTGCACCTGGTGACAAAATAAATATTAAAGGTGTAAATGCATCTGCATCTTTATATGCATACTCAAGATTAAATGGAGGAGGATCCATAAATTATTTTCCCATTTCTGTTATAATAAGATTTTAAGTAGCATTGGCAAATTTATCTGGTCTAATTATTCTTAAAATAATTAATTTTTAAAATGCAGTTAAAGATGTAGCCCATGGTTCTGGTAATTTTTATGTTTATGGTTCTGAACTATCATAAATCTCTTACCAAACTTCTAAATTCTTTGTAAATGATTCAGGTAATCCTTTGAAACAGCCTATCATATCAGCTGCTTCAGTAATTAAGCACCACATCTTCTTAGATATCCATTCCGCTTGAGGTTGATTATAAGTAGGATCGGTATAAGTTCCACCTACCATAGTAAAACGGATCTCCTAAGGAGTGATCTTACCGTCGCTTTACATTACTTTCATTGTCATTAAGAATGAAAATATCAATTTGTCCTTTTCTAAAAGAGATCTACATATACTCTCATACAAAGAGATTTAAAATTTATCGATTATATTTTTACTTCGATTCTCTTTTCCTTAAATAGATTCTCTTATCGCTCTTTCAAACAAAATTATATAGAATTCTAAAGACCATTGATATGTCGGTTCTATTAATGAAAGATCTAACACAACGAAATATAAATTAGCTACTCTTTTTGCAACTTCTCTATAGAAATTACGAATTTAATTAAATTATTCTCTATCTTATTCTTATTTCTTTAATTTATCTTGTATAGTTATTGATTCTGCTTTAGATCTTTATAAAGTATCAATTAAAACTTCATCATCCAATAAATTACCTTTAGATTCTTACAATAATTATAATATATTATCTTCAGTCATCTTTTATTTATTCTTATTTTCAAAGAACTCCTTAATATTCCTTTGTCTTTATTCATCTTTAGCAGGTTCCTCAATCTTTACAACAATATTAAGCATTTAATCTTCCAACCCTTCTTGAGTGACTTAGAAATTCAACATTGTGACTTTGACACAAATTTCAGGTGGATAATGAGGTCTAGCTAATTTAGTCGTCATATAGAATTTAAAATCTTTTGAATAATCAACCATCTTATCTCCAAATTTTAATTTATAAGCAGAACCTTATTTTATAATCTTTTATTGTAAAATTGATTCGAAAATGGCGTCTATGCTTTCTCCAACATTTTCTAATAACACACTTTAACCAAATTATAATGCACTTTCCAATGTTTTAGATAATATATTTTAAGACTACGTAGGTCTTACAATTACTAAAGACTGATTTTCTCCATGTTTCACCTCCATATGCTTAACCCATGTATTAGCTTGTGTCTAAGGATCAATCATCAAAGGCCATCTTGTGGAATTTTTTAATATAATTGCATTATCTATAGAAAATGAGTCATTTGGTAACTTTTAAACATTAGTCCATTAACCCATAGTAATAGGATCACATAAGATTTTTTATAATGAGTAATCTGGGTCATAATCCAAATTTAATTTAACCAATAAACCTTACCACGCTTTTATTGTGTCATCTCTATAAGCAATAGGAAATGCTCCCAAATATGCTACAATTCCTGATGATAATATACAATCACCAACTATTGTCTTTGAATCAACCCTAAAATCAGCAGCTTTCTTTTTCCAACTCTCTTTCTCGCCTCCTAATTCAGTAATCAATTTCTCTGCTCTACTTAATTAAATTTTGCATTTGTTAACTTTGGCTTCTAAATCTTCTTTTTCTTATTTTGCTTTATTATAATCTGCTTCCAATTTAGCCAAAATATCAAGCACTTCTTATAAAGCTTCTTATTTCCCTCTCAAAATTTCTTCAGCTTCTTTTAATTTTGCCTCTGCTTCTAACAATTATTATCTCTTAGGATCTACTACTAGTAAAGCATCATAAGTTTCTACAACAGCTCTTACCCACAAACTTAAATTACCTGCAGCAACAGATGCATTAAATACTTTATCCTTCTAAAACAAAGGATTTTAAGAAAATGCCTTTAATTTATTAATTTTTGCTTAAGGAATTTATCTGATAGCATCATCTCTGAAATCTTTGATTCTTTTAATTAACTTATCATTTAATAAATTCTTCTTAGAATATTCCCAAAAATCTTAAATTTTCTCCATTGAACCAGGTTCTTTTGGTTTCCATGGTACATTTTGATCTTCTTAGAAAATGTAACATAAACCTTCCATGACTATGGCAGCAGAAGGTGGAGGTTTAGGAAATGACTTTAATTGAACCATATCATTTTTATCAATCTTTTCCAATGCCTCAGCAGCTTAAGCCAAAATAGGCAATACTTTATCTAAATCATTTTAACAATCATTTCTTAATGCATTTGCTGCATCTCTTTATACATTACAATCTTTCTCTTCTTGTTGGCATACTTACTTTTTTGCATCAGCTTCTTTCTATTTCTTTTACAAATTGATCAACATAATACTATTATCTTTTGTTGCCTATTCTAATTTAGGTTGTAAGTCTTCTAGTTCCTTTTGCATTTTACTAACTTCGCCTTCTGTAATGATAATCTTATCTACACCAGCTTCATAACGAGATATCATTCTAATCATATTTTAATCTCTATCTGATTTTAGTCTCTTAAATGTATTGAGCAATTCTAAATAAGATGTTGGAGTAACATAATAATATCTCCTCAATTCATTGTAATATCTTTTGGTAAGTTCAGACACTCTCATTTACATATCAACTGCTATATCCACCAATGATTATCTGAGTTTAGTGTCGGTGATATTCATATCTCTTGTAAATACAGCGTCTGCAGTTGATCTCAAGGCTTCTTCTGGCCATGGTAAAAACCAATCAATTGTTGTGCAGTTAACCAAAGCTGGGAATGTCCTTAATCTCCTTCTAAATGCTTCTCCAACAGGAGACATACAAATCACAAGATGTAAATTCTTCTTACATTACCTTACAAAATAACTATATTTCTCGTTTGGTGTTCCAGAAGTATAACTACTCATTTCTTCAATGATCTTGCTTTTCTCTTCAGCAGGAAATAAATTAGGAACTTCACCATTGTTCAAGATATTACAAATATCTTCAACCATTGATTCTTTAATGATTTAAGTATCTGAGTACATAAAAACGATTTCCTTTTAATCTATTCCCCCCATCTTCATGACTTTCTATAATTCTTCTATCCAATTTCTTGAGTCTACTTACAATGTTTCATTTTAAAATGCAATAAATGATGCTAATTAAGCTAAACTCTTTCTTCCAGAACCTCCAACACCAACCAATAAAGCATGACCAAATGTAGTATTAACAACACGTACTATTTTAAGTACATGTTATATTGCATTCATAAATAAAACTAATTCCATTCTATTACTTGTATATTAAGAATTATATTCATTTAATTACTCTTAGCATACCTTTTTAAGTGTTTCTCTATCTGTTAATTCGCAATAAATGTCAGTCAATGGCCTCTTATTTCTATCATCTTCAGGATATAGAGTAGGAACAAATGAAGCCCATAATAGTGGTTCTATTTGCACCAATTGTTTCCAATCTCTTTTAAAATGTTTAAGAATAGTTTCTTTGAGAATCTTATCAAAAGTTCCTTAATCATCTTCATTAATTAATCTGTCCTAAAATACACGTTGACATTCATGTGCCCATAATTTTATGAAATCATTTTCATCTCTAAATGACTTTACAACACCTTTGGAAATTCCTTAGAAAACTTTACTAATATCTCTGAGATTATAAATATAATGAGATTTTGCTGGAGTAGGTAAAAGTTCTTTACAAGTTTAGATTAATTAATATATATCTAAAGTTGCATTTACAGTTTAATCTCTAAGATTTGTAATTTATTTCATAAATGGATTGGATTGTCTAGCATAATACCATTCTAACACATTTTAAAATATTCTTTGTAATGAATCCCCTTCAAAAGGTTCCACATATAACAGGACATAATGTCTCAGATATCTCATGCTGACGACATTTCTTCCTCCTGTAGGAGGAAGCATACTAGCAATAAATGTAATCCCTTAAAGATATTTTTGTTCTTTTGTCTCTAAATCATACCATCCTCCTGTATCCATCCATTATCTTAATAATTCTATTGGAGGTTACGCTCCATACTTTTCTTTAGCTGGCATATTCAAATCATCAATAAAAATAACGATACTCTTTTTCCCTTCTTCTGGTCCGAAGTATCCTTTTCTTCTTCTTGAATTAACTTTAGCTTCTATTGTCTTTTAAACTTAATTTACCAATGTTTAACCTGAAAATGCGGTTATTAAATTTGTATATTCAGTATTAAAGTAGTTCTTATTAATTTCACTCACAATGTTAGATGTTTTACCAGTACCAGTAGGTCCAGAAACTAATAGATGTATTTTATTTTTGACACATAAGTGCAAAAAGTAGTTGTTTCTCATTGAATCACTTGTAGGTATAAGTAAATCATGATATTCACATCCTTTTGGAATAATGAAATGAGGTTAGGTTTGTGTCCAACTGATAAAATTATTTTTATTTCTGTCGAAAACCATATCAAAAAGATTAGCTCTATCTGGTAATTTAGCATTAATG
Organism: Paramecium sexaurelia; assembly: GCA_000733375.1. Lineage (NCBI taxonomy): Eukaryota > Ciliophora > Oligohymenophorea > Peniculida > Parameciidae > Paramecium > Paramecium sexaurelia. The sequence goes on along the minus strand of JPFM01000104.1, from coordinate 274,019 downwards.
GTGATTGGTTAGAATTTATATTATAATTACAATTTGTATGATTCTTAAACATCTTCAGATGTTATTAATTTAATTAAAAATACATTAAATTGCTTTCTACATACTTCATCAATTGCAGCTCCAAAACTCCAAACAGCAGAAAATAATATAGCTTTGGATATAATTTCTTTAATCTCATTATGATTAATTTATTTTTGTTATGATTTTTCATCAGTGTCAGTCCATTCCTAAACGTAGGTTTATAAAATGTATAACATGTTTTTGACCAAAGTCATTTCACTCTTATAAATAGGAAATTTACCATTTTTTCTTAACCATTCTAAACAACAATCAATTAAAACTCTTAATAATTCATCTAAATAGATATGTTCGATGAATTTTTCAGGGATATTTTGAATATATGATTTTACTAAAGCATACCATCCGATTTATTATGTTTCTAAAAAGACCATACCACATCTACTAACAGTTGCTGGAGATGCAACAGCAAGATCCTCGACTTCAAACATCATGGTCATCCAATTAGTCATTTTGATGATTTCACCAGATGTTAAACATAATTTTTTATTATCATCTAAAACGGTATTCATATTTTCAATCCAAACAGCGTCAACAGGACCATCAAATACAACCCACTTTCTTTCTTCAACTTCTGCATCTTATGCACATTATCTCATAATAATTGCAATAACTCCATCAGTCCATGATTTTGTATCTGGATCTAATTTACCATACAATTGATCTGAAGTAATTGATTTTGGATTAAGTTTAATAACTTACACGCTCACAAATGATTATACTTTATTTAATGATGTCATAGCTTTAGATAAGCATTATAATACAGTTGATTTACCGGCAAAAGCTTATCCAACAATCATAAGCCCATGTCTAACATTAATGGTGTCAAACAATTGAATACACTTTTCAATGAAACCTTTTTCTGCTTGAATATTAATTTCCTAAGCTGTATTTTTAAGAGCTGTTTCCAATGCTCCATAATCTTATTCAGGTAACTTGATTCCTGGAAAAAGATCAGAGGTAATTGAGTTGAATAAAGGAACATCATTTATAGTAAATTTTGGAATATTAACATCCATTAATGCTCTTAAACAAATGATATCTTCTATATCATTCATGACTCTTTTTAAATTACCTGCAGCTGTTAAAATGGCTTTTAAAGCTCTCATACCAAAATCATAGTGATCTTGTGAAGATAATTATTCTGATGATAATCTTAAAGAAGCTACTATTTTACGTGCTAAATTATTTGCATCTTAAAATCCAACAGATGCTAAATAGATTTCTGAAATTAATGCATAATCTGGAACCATCATAGCACATGGTCTAAATAAAGCTTTTAAGTTATCTGGTAAATCAGATCTACCAGCATATCCTGGATTCATAGTAATATTGATAGCACATGAAGGAACCAATTTGATTGGTGTTCCTTCAAATTCAAATTCAGGTCTCTTTTATTTGATAGCATCTTAAATAGTTAGAACTTATTAAGCAATAACGGAGAGCACTTCTAAATCTATACGATTGAATTCATCAAAACAACACCAAGCTCCTGAACTTGCCAAACCCTTAAAGAATTTACTCATAGCTAAATAATTTAAACCATCAGAACAGTTGAATACTACACATTAAACTGCTAAAGCTTTTGCTAAATCTTTAACAGTTTCTGTTTTACCTGTTCCTGCAGGACCTTCTGGTGCACCTCCATATTAAAGATGAAATGCACCCATTAAAGTACGATAACATCTGTCTGTCAATGGTGTTATAACCAATCTCATACTATTACCTAAATATTCATATCCATATAACAAATCAGCATTAATCATTTTTACATTACATTTCATTAATTACTCAGTCCAATAATATCTTAATTATGCCATCCATTAAAAATTGTTTATATCATTACATCCTATCTTAACTAATTATTTTATAACATCTCTAGCGTGTACATCTAACACTACCAAAGCACCTAATGTTAATCTCTCTAAAGGAGATAAGTCTTATCTAACCAAATCTACTATATCTCTTAATTCATTTATTAATAATTAAAGAAATCCTGCTAATCCTCCGTGAGAATTGTCTTTATCATTAATTGACATTTCGCTACCTCTTGTCCATCTAATCATATTTACGGCTAAAACAATTTATGCTGGCCATTTTCTAACCCAAGAAACTCTTTTGGTATCTACATCTAAATGAGATGCTTTCATTATTTTTTTGAGTGTATCGATCATAACTGCTTCTATTTCACATAACCATTTCTCAACATTTCCTTTTTTATCTCCTTCATTTACATTTATAGATTTTGAAAAAGGAACCTTCTCCTTCTCTGCTGAAATCATTGCAACTACTTCTTATCCATTAACAAACTCTAATAAATTGATTGCTTCAAAACATTTATTGATATGTTTTTATACTGTTTCTGGATCTTTAGTTTATGCTAAAATTTCTAATAATTCTTCATCTGACAAAAAGTAAAATCTAGGAAATGAATTACGTTTTGTTTCTAAATATTCACTGAGTGATTTCTAAATCTAATCTAATGCTTTATTATCTTAATCAAATTCATTTTTCATCTTGTCACTTTCAACTCCATCCCATAAATTAGGTTCTTTACTAAATTATTCCATCACAGTTCTCCAATGTAAATCTACTTTTTAAAATTTTAATGTTTCTTATGGCATTTTCTTTTTTATATCATCAGATGTAAAGATTGGTTCTAAATACATCCAACCTCTTTAACATTTAATCCATCCATCCAAAGTGTCTTATATTAACACTATCTTATATTCTAATGCTTATGCCTTATGTAACACTGCTTTTATTTAAGGTTATGCTTTCAACATTAATAGAATATTGAATTAATCATCAAAACATTAGACTACTTCTTCCAGAGACTTCAATACAAAAGTTCCAGTTTTCTTGTATGAAATCATTTCAACCTTTTAATCCTTTAATTTTTCTTAAATTAAATTTAAATTCTTCTCAATTTACCATTATTTTTCTGCCCTTCTTGATACTTCTTCTATATCACTTCTATAATTCATCAATCCATGTGACACAAGAGTATCTAATGATAAATCATCATTTGTTTCTTAATCAACTATACCAACTATTTTCCAAATATCCTTCCACATATTTAATTTTATTTTCATTGCCTCTGTTGTTAATAATTCAATTAACCATAACTTTTCCTTAAATTCATCAATTTAACTCTTGAGTTTTTTAGCAACCTCTACAGCTGTATCATCTCCTGTATCAGTGAATGCTTTTATTAATAGATTTACATTTCTTTAATTTGTTCTTACTTTAGCATCGATTTCAGTGAAGTTAAGTTTTAAAAATGATCCAGTACACCAGTCTCCTTTCTCCATTTCAAATTCAATAAAATAAGTCCATAAATTATAATAAATAGTAAAGTTCTTAATTAATTATTCTAATTCATCATATACAGATTCTGGAGATTTAAATAATCTTTCTCTTTCATTAAATGATTCTACTTTTTCTTTGGCTTTTTATAATCTTTCATTTAATACCATAACTTCTGTTGCATTTTCTTTTGCTTTAGTATAATCATCAAATTTCTAAACAGTCAAATATAATTCAGCTAATTCTCTTAATTCACCTTAAAATTTATCTTTTTCATTATCCAAATTTTCAATAAATTTTTATTCTTAGAGATTTGCTTTTCTTTAACCTTCAATTACATGATTTTTAATTTCTGGTGGGAAACTATATAAATTCCAAAATTCATAAAGATTTTTATCTTCAAAAGTATGATTCATTTCTTCAAAAATTGTTAAATAATCATACAAACAATCAACTTCTTATTTTTTTTTAGCTAAATTAACTTCATGTTCAGCAATATAGGTTTTTAATTCAACCAATTCTGCTTCATTTTTTGGCTATTTTGTTATTCTTTCACTCATATCATTATACTCTACACTAAGACGACTTATATTATCTGTTACAATTTCAGAACATTGTTTTAAAATAGATGAAACAAATTCATTTGCTTTTTAAATTAAATTTTCCTTAGCATTTCTTGTTCTTATTTAAAAGAATTATTCATTTTTCTCATCCAAACACAATCTTTATATTTACAATTTAGCATTAATAAAATCATTTAATTTTTTTTAAATCTCATCTTTATCTAATGAAGTAATAATAGGTTTCTTTTCTTTATCTCCAAACAAACTCTTTATTATACTACTAACTGGTTTTTCTAAAAGAAAACTATATTCTCTAAAACGTTATAGCATTTCATTAGGTTTTTGAAAACCTATTTCAATATATTCTAAAATTTTGTCTCTTGCCCATTTAACCCAAATTTAATCTTTATCATTTTCAATTTCGTATGCTCTTAATCTTCCTTTTACTTCTTTCTTCAAATCAATATCAACCAAAGGAACAAGATCTTTTTCTAAACGATTAAAAGAATTAACTGATTCTAATAATAAATCCAGAGGTTTTAAAAGAGCAGATTAAATAGCTTATAAGCTTGGAGAATAATAAATGGCATTAGTTGGATCTTCATCAAGCAATGGAGTATCATCTTACTTAACTTTTTTTTCATTTTTTTTTCCTTTTTTGAAATTAAGATTGACTTCAAGATTTAGAATCATAAGTGGATAATCATTAATTTTCCAATATTCTCCTTCTTTGGGAGTTGTAAATTTCTTAATAAAATCAACCCATGCTTAGCAATTTTATTTAACTACATTTTCTCTAATATAATTAGTAAACATGTAATCAATTCTAATTAATAATTTTTATAAATCACTATCTAAATAATCTTCAGTTTCAGTTTAATAAAATCTATATTTTTCTCTTAATTTATCTTGTATATCACCAACAATTGTACTTCTCCACTAAACTTACAAAGTTTATCTACCTTAAACTTAATGTTATTTTTGTTAACTTTCAAAATTAGACAATGCCATAGGAAGTGATTAATGATTAAGTAATACATTAAGTAATGGAAAATTTTGATATAATTGAGATCGAGCAGTTAAAGCATTTAAAGTATTAACAACAACAGTTAATTTGGAATAATGTAGAGAAGAAATAGCTTTACTTACATTTCCAAATGTCCAGTTTTCTTAAGATTTAAAAAATGATGTAGCTTATTGTGCTTATGATTCAAAATTAGTGATTTTTGTATCCTCTCTAAATTACTTACATAATCCATAATATGGTTTTTTTGTCTACTCGAATCTATTTCTGATTCTAAGTTAGATCCATTTAATATCATTTTTATTAATTTCCATATCTTTTAATATCGAACATTTTTTCATTAGCATAATGTATTCTTTTTCTACCTATTTTACAAGATCTTTTTTGAGTAAATCTAAGTTTTACAATTACTTCCTTTTTATTTCAGGATCAGTAATCATAGCTTTTGAATCATCTTTTAAAGTTTAGATTTATGGAAATCCAGGAGCAGTTTTGCTAGGATCTTCTTTAGTTAAATAAGGCAATTCTCTAAAATAGGTGAAATCATCTATTTTCTTTTGCATTTCTGTAGACAAAATTGATGTCATAGTATCAGGTAATGATTCTATGTATTTAAGAAATCGATATTCATCATCAGCATTTCTTTATCTTTATTTACATAATTCTACTCTTTATTCAAATTTAATAGGATCTTCTGCATAAAATAACAATGACAGTCTTCCAATCCATTTAATTTTATTATTTCTTAATACCTTAACTTCATAACGCCCATTATGATAGCTAAGAACTTCAACATCAGTCCATATATATTTGTCTGATTAATCAAAAAGCGGACTTTTTGCATGTGGTGGATTTGTTTTAAGACATAATTCTATCCATTATTCGGGAGTTTTATCTTCATCCCAACAATCATAATCCTTTAGCTTCTTATTAGCCATTCTACCTCCATTTGAAAAATTTTTGTTTTTTGGAATGTCTTCTGGCTATGAATCATCATCATCTAATTCATCATATATATAATTTACAAATCTAAAATTCTGTAAATTCTTCTCCTAATGTTCCTTTTACTTCTACATCAAAATTTCGACCTGAATTTATAAAATTAGGGATGAAATTTGATCTCTTGGAATTGAATTAAGAATCTAAATCGAATTTCAATGTTTTAGATGGTGAATTAAAATTAAGAGAAGTTAAATTCTTTATCTAACCAGTTAAAAAAGGCACCTAACTTTTCACTTATCTATTTGTACGTATGTTTATCTATTTTTTATCAATACTTTACAAATACCTTTTTCTTTAAACCAAATTATGAACTAGTTAGAGTCCCATCTATTGTTTGTAAATTGTCTCTATCGTTTAATAGATTCATAACAAGTTTCCTTTATTATATTATTCTTAAAATACCTTGGATCTTAAGTGTCAGTTTCTTATTTAATCCTTTACTCTACTTCCTGATGTTCCTTAGTTGCTGATTGAAAATCAAAGGAAGGTGTGTTGATTTTTTATATTGGGCCTAATTAACTCACTATGATAGATACCTAATGTTCGTTTGCCCTTTGAATGCATTTCCTTTTTTCTAAAATAAAATAATATATTACAGATACACATATTTAAATGAGTTTTTCAGATCATTCAGAGCATGAAGAAGAAATGTAAAACAACCTTAATACTTATCTCAATTAACTATCAGTGAATGAAAATTTGATTGTATAGAGTTTACTTCTAGAATTGAGTAATTATCAGATTCATGATTTAAAGCAAAAATAAAATTTGTGTTATCTTTACTAATCAAAAATAAACAAAGAAAATAAAGGATAAATAAAATCGAATACTATATTCAGCTGATGAAGTAAATTAATTCCGAAAATTTATTTTATTGTAATCTGGCATCATAATGATGGCCATCTTGGATAAAACTAAATTGTTACAACTAAATAGATTGCTTAATTTAAATGTCAACTAATATGATAGAATCATGTTAGAATAATGAACTACCTCTATATCATATTTACAAAAATTATAACAATTTATGCAAAACGTATTTAAGCAAAATAAAGAAAATTTATTAGATAAAAAATTATAGAATACTTTTTATAAGGAGTGATGAGACAATATATATTAAGTGAAAAGTGTATTATACAAATATTTACATTTGACAGATTCCATCCTTTAAAATTCCTTCAATAATAGTCGTAGTTTATTAATATATGATAATCCTTTTTACTAATTTCAAGGAACAACAATATTATGAATATATGTCCTTAAATGATAATTATTTATACTATTTTTGAGTTTGAAGTTTATTCAGAAATGTGATGACATTAACTTAGAAAATGGAATAATAAAATGTTTAAATCTTTATATGATTTATATAAAACATAAATGAATTAAGATAAATTTTAATTGAAATCAAAATTTACACATTAAGGTTTATAATGAAGAGATATTGAATCACTAGTTATAATCTAACATATTTAAAAATTTAGCTAGAATGATAATAATTTTTAGAGTCAAATATTAGAGTTAAAAAACTTCAAAGTAATGATTCGTTTCATTGTAAATTTTGAGATAATCAAAATAAACAAAAATATACCATTTAATACGACGTTAAATTATGTTTGTTAAAATAATTCTATAAAAAATAATTCCATTTTCAAGAACTAAGAAAAAGAGGTAGTAATAAAATATAGGTGAGAACTTTTGAATTATCAGAAGCTCTATCAAATTAGTTGAAGGATATTTTGAAAAATAGCATTTCAGTCTGATTCTTGGGGAACAAAATAAAGTAAAATTAAATTGGATTATAAGTTAGAAAAAACTAAGCGAAATTGGAACTTTAAACGGTTTGATTTGAAATAGTCTAACGCATACAATTATGAAAGGAAGAAAACAGAAGGGAATTAACTAAAAAGAATCAATAGCTAAGGAGAAATTTTAGAAACATTGAAATAATTTTTATTTTTACTAATTAAATGGGAACATCTGCTTCGTCAAATATGAATCCTTCCTCTTTTTTCAAAACATTTAAGAGTTAGTTTCGACAAACAGAGATTAAGGGAGAGAAGATAGATGGACAAGTTTATGTTTGTGATGCAAATTAAGAAATGATAATTGAATATCCGAATCGGATCATTGATTAAGAGTCAGATGAACTATGGCATTAATCTTAATCTATGATTTAACATATTTAAGCGCCTTACATAATTAATTATTATGGAAGCACCTAGAGCCAATCATAAGATATGTGTTCATCTTACTCCACTATTTTCAGTTATTATGAGTATATTCCTCATACTTTATAGAAGTATTTCATTATGTTTAAAGTAGAGAAATTAATGAGAGGAAAGAAAATAGAGAATAATTCTAAGAAAAAGAGATTTGGTATTTGTTATGGTCTTTGGCATAAGCACTTTATGAACTAAAATAAAAAGGTTATAATCATAAAGATTTAAGGCCATCAACAATAGCACTTAAATAAAATGGTGCTGTCAAACTTTGTCCTATAGGAGTTTTACAAGATTAGAAAAACTCTATAGCAAGGTTCGTAGTTCAAAATTAATAGACTTATTTGCCTCCTACATTAAAAAAGTCTCTCATAAATTAGTCATAACCATAAATAAATTGGAATAAAATTGATTCATTTGCCGTAGGACATATAATTCTTGATCTTATGGTACTTGATTTACCCGTTTTGGTTGATATTTAATAAATTACTTAATTATAGATGTTATGTTATAACAGATTTTCATAACAATTAATCAGAATAATGGAACATCTAATGCTAGAAACTGATAATTAACTATTAATCGAGGATGTTTATTTTTTACTGAAACCTTATTCAGACAAAATTAACAACTTATAAGACTTTTAAATCAATTTTGAAGATGTAAAATAATAAATTATCCCTTTGAATAACATTTCTAAATTAAAATTAAAATAAATAATTGAAAATTAATATAAGCATTCAGAAATTTTATATGAATCTTCATAAGTTGATAATAATCATTATTAATAATAAATCAAATAGAATTTCAACTAATAATAATAATAATTTATACTAGAGTAACAAAAGCAACAATTAATACTATAATAATCAAAAGAACAATAGATCTAGTAATAAGATCAATTATAATACAAACAAAATTATATTTATCAATAAAATTCAAATCAATAGTAATAACCTACATCCCTCTTACAATAATAGATTTAATTGTAATTGCAATAGCCAAATTTTAATACACAAACACCTACTTTGAACTAACTACCCACAATACCATAATAAATTATTTAATAACCTCTTCAATAACAGATATCATCTGTATAACAACCCTAAAATATTGTTTTATAATAACCTCAGAATGTTTTATAATAATAACAACTTTCTACTTAGCAGAATGCAGTAATTCAAAGAATTCCCTAATAGCAATAGCCACTAATATAAAGTCCAGAATTAAGAAAATCTATATCTCCTTCCCCTTAACAATTTGTGAACCAGAAGCCTTAATTACTGTAAAGATTACTTATGTAATCATAATAAATTCCTTAACATTCATAAACTATTCCTTAAATCCCATAATAATAATTATAATAATAGCCCATATCTAATCCCATATCCCCAATTGATCCAATCAAAATAACATAATAATATTATCAACCTTAAATAGTTCAAGCGCCTCCTCCTCCGCTTCCTCCATAGCCATAATAAAACATATTTATAGCCCCACCTCCTTCTTAATAGTTGCCAACTCAACGACCTTTGGTTTAGTAATCTGCACCTATACAGTTACCAATTATTTATTTAAACAGACCTCCTCCTACAAATAATTTTAATTAATCACCTCCAGGTTAAAAAGTTCCAGTATAATTAGTTTAAACTGTATCTCCAATGGTAATTATGAAATTATTATGAATTTTAGAATGACTAATATGACAGAGAAATTACAGTTTTGGAGTATAAGCCTTAAGGAAATTAACCACTTAAAGCTTCTAATCAAGTTCAATAACCTTAATAATAGTAGTATTCCTCGCCACAACCAAGATAAGTAAAATAATTTATTTTTAAGTTAGTCTAACAATTTTGATAGAATTCGTAACGTCATTTAAGATTCAGATGAGTTGCTGTAATAATAGCATAAGTGAATAAACTTAAGATTATATTTATTAAGTAGATACAGACACATTATTATTGTAAATATTAATTAAAAAATTCGTTTTCCATATAAAAATGATAATTTCTTTATTGTTTTTGAAAGATGTTTTGCAAGAAGGTTATTTATTTATTTGTTTTGTTTTATAGAATATTGATAATCCGTATAACTCTTTTATGATGTGTATAAATAATAAAAAAATAATGGATTTCAATTATAAAAATATGAGTATTTCTTGAAATGAATTGTAGGGATATAAATATCAATCACATTTTAATAAAGAACTTCTCATTTAGATGTATTTAAAGAGAAATTTATCTTCAAATAAGATTAACTATTGTATTAGTTCTAAATCTTAATTTGTTCGACTTATTAAAGTGAAGAACTCGTCTAAATGTTAAGCATTTCTTCCAAATTTTCTACGAAATTACTTGTAGATTTCATTAATCCTTTACATATCTTCGTTAGAAGTAGAATTCCATATCTTATAATGAGATAAATTCGATTTTTTAATATCAATTTATTTCCTGTTTAGAAGTGTATGAGGGAGGATTGCTTAATGCATTTTACCTATAGGAACATCATCTTTTTGAGCTTTCAACATATTAGCAACATCAGGTGTTAAAGAAGACTTCTATGCGGGTGAGTTATTATCACTCATTTATGTTATATCGCTTGATTATGACATGGAATAAATGAATAATTATATATTAATTTAATTATTGAATTAATAATGAATAAATGAATAGATAAGATTAGATTAAATTAGATTAAAATTACAATCTTATATATATATATATATCTATATTATATAATTCATTTGTAAAAATTAAACTCTTTCTCAGTTTTCCTAACTACAATTTTGTAGGCTTTATCGAAGTCTTTTTGTATAACAACATATCTATTCTTCCTAACAGCCTACATTCCTGCTTCTTAACAGATGGCAGCAATATCAGCATTACTAATTTTATCAGGTCTGTTGATGAAAGCTTCCAAGTCAACTTCTTCTGATAAATTCATTTTTGATGTCACAGTCTAGAATATCAATCGTTTTTATCTTCTATCAGGTAGAGGGAATTCAATTTTTCTGTCAAGACGTCTAAAAATTATAGTTATATGAAAACATACCCAGGTCTAAGAAGTGCAGGATCAAGAGTATCAGGTCTATTAGTGGCCATGATAACTTTAACATTTGTAGTTTAATCAAAACCATCCATTTAATTGAGTAATTCAATAAGAATTCTTTAGACTTCTCTATCTGCTCCTGTTTGAGCGTCAAAACGTCTAAGATATGATAAACATAGTATAATTACTTTGTTGCAATAGAGTCAACCTCATCAATAAAAATAATGCTAGGGGCATTTTCTCTTGCCAATCTAAATACATCTCTAACCATTCTAGGTCCTTCTCCCAAATATTTTTAAACAAACTCAGATCCTACAACTCTAATAAATGATGCAGTAGTATGATGTGCAACTGCTTTGGCTATCATTGTTTTTCCTGTACCAGGAGGACCATATAATAAAACACCTCTTGGTGGATCAATACCAATTTATCTATATAATTCTGGGTAAGATAATGGTAATTCAATGGCTTCTTTTATTTCTTATTTCTACTAATCCAAACCACCGATATCTTGATAACTTACATCAGGTTTTTCTTTTAATTTTATAAAATTTTAGTACCTGTTACATGCATCATTTGAATTGAAGAGTCTGTTTCGGTTGGTAAAATATCTACTACACTATGTGAATGTCGATGTAATGCTATTGATGTATTTGGTTTTAATTTTTCTCTATCGAGTGTACTAAGTACTCTGACATAAAGAGTTGCTCCTCCATTTGAATTTATTAAAGCATAATTCTCGTTCATCATTTCATTAAAATGACTACAAATATTATTTTCTTAAAATTACCCAACTGTTAATGGGACTGCTTATATTCTTTTTAATTCTTCTCTGCTTCTTACTAATTCTCTTTTCAATCTTTTTTAATCATCTTTCAAATATTGTTCTTAAATATCTAAATAATCTGAATCTTATTCTCGCTATTTCAAAAGTTTGAAGAGTTCAAGTTCCTCTTATGTCAAATTCTAGATTTCCACTTCCATTTAATTTCAAAATTATTTAATTAATCATACTGGTGACACAATTTGCCAAGCATATAAAGAAAAAAATAAAGAAAAATAAAATATATTTATATATGGACTTTGGTGTGGATGCTTTTTCAGTTTTTCTCCTGGTCTATTTTTTACTGCAGCGAATGATGGAAAGATGTAGCTTCCTGATATATGTAGAAAATTTTAATTCAACTTCAAGTTTTTTGCGAGTCTCCTATAACAATTCTTCGGTTTATTTCTTCTGAATCTCCAGCTGTTACTTTAAACATCGTTTTCTCTCGACTTCTATTTCTAGGTCTAATTCTAGCAACTTGTATGAATGAGGTAAATCTCTTAATCCTTTTAGATTTTCAGATTGGATGTATTTTGTATAAGCATGATGCACTTCAACACCACTCTCTTAATACTTATGCAATACAACTAAACTATTTATTTGTCATTTACCCAATTTCTCACGATCAACCTATTAATTATATTTCTCATCCTCCAATTATCTTATTGCTTCTGCCTTTAAACCAATTAAATGCTACATTGATAATAATGAGTCCCTTAGGAGAGGATCAATGAAACATATTTTTTAATTGTAATCTAATTGTAATTTAGAAAAATACTTCTTCTTTTTAAATCCCAAACTTTCTATTATAATGTTTTAAAAAATAATTTCAGATCTTTCAACTCCTAGGTCTTTTGATCCTCAATTATTTACAATTCATATTTCAAATCCTATGTTGAGGATATTTTCACTTACATTTAGAGTATCTAAATTATTCTTGTTGTTTATCATGATTAAATTTATATAAAATATATATATATATATTATCAATTTCACTATTAATTAATATTTCTTCTTTTATTAAATTGTTGTATGGGATTCTCTTACAATAAATCTAATTCCTTTTATTTAGAAAATCCATTCATTTATTGTTATCTCAAATAACTTAAATTTAAATAAGGAGTTGTCTATATTTATTAGGTGAACGCTTAATTAGATGTTACACCCATCATTTCATCATTCTACTAAACAAGTTAATCATTATTCCAAAATGGAGAAGGTACCATTGATCCAATTAAGAATGGAGATGTAGGATTTACCTTAAAAGTATTTGTAATCTTTGGTAGTTATAAAGACGAATTTTAATGACAATCTATTTCTTCGGCAATACCAGGAGAAAACTGTCTCAAAAATTGATTCTCAAAATATTAATATCCTGGAGATGTTAAACATTATAACATCATTAAGGGAGTTGCATTTTTCATATCTTCCTAATTAAAAGTGGATTGCAAATTTAATACTAACTTCATTTCTTCAGGATTAAAATTCCTCTATTATTGTAACTACTACAATTATTGAAATTATTTTTAAGTTTATATTTATTATTATAATTATTAAGATTATGCATATAATTATTATTGTGCTTATTATACTAAAGATTACTAGGATTATTGTTCTTCCTATTTTATTAATTTCGGAATATTTTGTTGTTTTTTCAATTCAGCTTTTTATACCTTATTTCTCATTCCCTTTTTGTGTCTCCCTCTCTTACCTATTATTCCTTGCTTATCAGAATCCATATGGATTGAACTACCTATTCAATTTTATAATTACTTTTTCCTAATATATTATTTGATCATCTCTATTTCATCACATTCATCATCTTTGCAAATCTTATGTATCAATGATTTATATCTTATCTAATCTTTATATTCATTTACCTATTCTTGACCTAATTCTCAGTTCTCCCTCCCAACTACTATGAAATTTATGACCATTTTTTCCCGTTTTTAACAACACTATCTAAAATTATTAAATCCTCTTTCAATAACCATTACTCCCTAAAATTATATACAATAAAATACTTGTTCAAATCAGGATTCAAATAATTCATCCATCTTTCTCTAATTTATTTTGGTGTTCTAATATAACCTTACAAACTCCTTTCATAAAGTGAGACTGCAATTTGCGTCCATATATGCTTATTCTTTTAACTTAAATAAAATAGACAATACTAACTTACTTCATTTAATTCTTAATAAAATCATCTTCTTCTTATGACCAATTTATTGATTTCATCTATGGATTTATCAAAGTGATCCATCTTTACTTTAGAGCATGCTTATCTATTTTAAGAATTCTTTCAAAATTAATCCAATCATTCTCATCCTAACAAATTTATGCTCAAACATTTACAGGTCGTATTATTTATTCATTTTACTTTTCAAAATATTTTACTAATAACCATACTAAAAATAGTTTAAATGAATTATCCCATTTTCGTTTACTTCTCAATTTTTCATCTTCCAAAAAGCTTATTTTAAAAATTACAAATAACCTATTACAAATTTAGACAAACTTAACACTATTTGGATAGATGAACTCTCCTCCAATCTTGAATTGCTTTCTGTAATCTTCAGAAACAGGAGAAAATTGTTTCTCTCCTAAGCTTTTAAGAAAAGTCTGAAATTAATCCATTTTTAATAATAATTTTCATATTGACAAAATTTATATTAATTTAGGCAAACCATTAAGGTAACACCAACAATTCAACATAAATCTCAATGAATTTCAAAAAGGAATATTGTTTTTATATTAGCAATTTAATTCAGACATTATTAATTAAAATTATTGTAAAATTCTCTAAATAATATTGTAATTTATTTCTGATTAAATTCTTATTTTATCAATCTAATTGCAATCTTTTAACACCAAAAATGCAAGACCTTTATTAAATTTCATTTTACAAAAATTATTTCGAAACTGCCACTTTTTTAATATCTTTTATATTTCTTTAGAAAAAAAAAGAAAATCCTCTCAAAATTACATCTTTTAGTTAAAACAAACAGATCATTAACTTAATTATCTCTTTTTTAATTAAGAATTCAATTTTCTTATTATTAAAGTAACGAAGTTTTAGAATTTGTAATTTAAAATAAAAAAATCATTTTATAATGATTAGTTTATTAATTCTAAAATGATAAAGAAAAAAAATTGTTTGGTAGTTATTTTGTTTAATTTAAATTTGCAGAACTGCTAAAATTTTTGCTGAATTCATTTAATATTAAAAACTTTAATGAACTATTATTAAAGACTTATTATAAATATATTTTTTGAGTAGAGTGTAGACCTATTAAGAGTAGGAAATATTTTATTTTTTTTATCTATTGATATTAGGTTTAGGATAAGTTTTGTAAATTAATTTAATATTGATTGAATGAGATGATATTTAATATTATATAAAAAAAATGAAACAACCTTCTGCAGATATTCTAGAGATGGAACATGCAATTGGATATAGTGGAAGAGTAACATTGAATATAATTATAAGATACATCGAAGTGTGATTTTACATCCAAATGGAGTGGAATTCATTAGTATAGCTGGAGCATCTTTAATAATCACAGATTTAAGGGATGCTCATAAATAATCATTTTTATAAGGACATGATGATTAAATCACATGTTTAGCAGTTTCAAACAGAGGAGAATTGATTGCATCAGGATAGAAGGGAGACAATTCTGATGTTATTATTTGGGATTATCATAGAAAAATTCAAAAATATAGATTATCGGAACATGATTATGAAGTAGTATGCGTAGATTTTAGTCATGATGATAGACTGCTCTTCTCGTCAGGTAATCCTATGGATAAAAGAATATTCATTTGGGATTGTTAAACAGGATATATAGTAGGATCAGTGAATCATACTCCTGAGCCAACTACTATAGCAAGGTGGGGAGGATTTGCTAAAGATATTAAGGGAAGAGATACTGCTAAATATCAGTTTGCAACTTCAGGAAATAAATAAATATGTTTATGGAAATTAGATCCTAAACTAGGGGTTTTTGAAAAAGAAGTAGTGAACACAGGAAATTTAGTAAGAGATTATATTTGTATGGAATTTTCAAAGAATAGAGAGGAATATCTTTTATTGGGAACAACATCAGGAGACTTTTGTGTATTTTAGATGAAGAATAAGTAATATAGCATTGTTAATTGTTAAATAGATTTTTCAGTCATTAAATAGTAGTGGCAGCTTTAGGAGTGATGTCAATTAGATTTGTAGATTTTTCTAGGTTTATTGTTGGAGCAGGTAATGGTACATTGGCAATGTATTAGATTACAGAGGATAACAAAGTATAGATTTATATAATGGTAGATAAATTAATTGCACAAAACTGATTTAGGGGGAGCAGTTAATTCAATTACAGTAAGAGTAGATGGTTTAGAGAGTGTAATTTCAACAGATAGAGGATTAATATTTAGGTTTAACACCAACAGTTTTTAGAAAGGATTACATAGTGAAAATCATACAGGATCAATACTAGATATGAGTTACCCACCAGGAGTTTCAGATAGATTTGCATCAGCTTCAGAAGATGGAACTATAAGAATTTGGGATATAAGTGAATACTATGTAATTGCTAAGTGTTAAGCTAATGTGAATGTAGTTCCATTGAGTTTAGTTTATAGAGATGAAGTATTACTAAGTGGATGGGCGGATGGCAAAATTAGAATGTTTAGATCTGATAACGGTTAATAAATTTGGTAGATTGATAATGCTCATAAAACAGGAGTAACGACACTTTGTATCTCGAATAATTTGAAATTCTTTTGTAGTGGGGGAGGAGAAGGAGATGTCAGAGTTTGGGAAATGAGAACTAGGGAAATGGTTTCACATTTGAAAGAACATACTCATAAGGTTACTAAAGTTAAGTTGATTGCTAATGAAACTCAATTGCTGACATCATCTCGGGATAGAGCATTGTTACAATGGGATTTGAAAACTGAAAAAAGAATTAGTGCACATATTTAAAGAATGGGAGGAATTAATTCATTTGATACTGTTCCTAACACTTCTATTGTTTTCAGTACTGGATAAGATAGAAAAATTTCACTTTGGGATCTTAACTAAAGCGAAGTTTAAAGATAATTTGAAACTAGTTCAAATCCAAAAAAAGGTTTGCTTTTTTCTTTAGATTCTAGGTGATGAATGTTATTCAATTTGTCTTTCCCCTAACTGTAAATATGCTGTAACAGGTGGATCTAATTGTTCAATCAAATTATGGGATCTTTAAACTGGATAATAAATCTCTGAAGGATTTGGACATTCAGGACCAGTCAATACTGTTTAGTTTGCTCCAGATGGCAAATAAGTTATTTCAGGTGCATAAGATGGTGTTGTTATCGTTTGGAATGTGTTCTTATGACATCATATCAAATATTATATAAATCCATTCATATACATATATTGATATAAAATACACTCAAATAAACTGACAATCAAAACTGAATATTTTGCATAATTAATTAAATAAATATGTTTAAAAGACCTCCTGTTCCAAAATTCAATGAAAAACACATTATTCCAAAAAAAAATTAAGACATGTATCAACTAATATCAGATATTGTTTTCAAAATGAATCTTAACGATGATGTAGAAAAAAAATCAATCTCCATCTTAAATGTCTTATCCATCCCTAATTCATATATGCATGCATTGGCAATAGTCTATTACGCTATGAAAGAGCTCTAATACAAATAACCTGAAACAGATGAGAAAGTCAAATACTTGGCTAAATGTATTTAATAACAACATTCAATTTTAATTACAACTCTATGTTAAAAACTCAAAATTAGTTCAAAAGCTACTACTGTTTGTATTACTCTCCTAAAATTAATGTAACCTTTAATATAAAAATTATCTAAATCTCTTCAAAATGCTATTGCAGTAAAAATAGCCACTGACATTATTTATTTCAAGTAAGGTGGTCTAAATGTCAAATTAATTGCTAATTCAGCTAATATTACTCCAGAACAATTAACTTCAAACATTAATAGAGTTAAACCGTTTGCTTTCTAAATCATTTAAGATCTGTTTAATTACTTTAATAATCATTCTATTTGAATTATTTTTACATATACTCATTATTAAACTCATAAAAAAATACTTATCTTTTATTTTTTACTGTTAAATATGTTATTTTTGTTGTAAAATTTCTTACTTCGAATGAATAAATTAAACATTCAAAATTAACTAACTTATAAAAAATTAAAATTTAAAACAATATTACTTAAAAATTTTAATGCTTTATTTGTTTGTATTATTTTAAATAGTTTACAAAAATATAAATTAACCTTTTATAGAAATTAATAATAGAATTAAGAATTATTCGTTTTATTAATAAAACTAAAATTTCACATTATTCCAATGATATATTTATTTATACCTAATTAATAATAATAAGGTGAGATCAAACAATTTATAAATTATCAACATTGAATTAATATTATAATCTAAATATATTATATTTTTTTATTTAATTAAATGATCAACAGTTTATAATTTAATAATTATAATAATTCTGGAAAAAATTTCAAATTATTTTATAATTATTTTCTTTAATTACATCTTGATGGATTTTAATTTAAAATTTTTTTGCAAGTATTATTTCCTATCTATTTTAGTTTCAAATAAGAGATACTTATACTATTATATATTATTCAATATATTTATCATTATTTTATTCACATAAGTTTCAACCTATCAGAAATACCCTGGATACATTGATTATTACTATAATCTTAAATTAATGGAAAATTATTGAAAATTAGGATAAATCTAACTAAAAGGAGCATAATTCTAGTAAATATGAGGAAAATTAGATTGATATTATTGATTTTCTAAATATATTTATTAAGGCTAATTTTTTTGTATTGAGAAATTGCTATTAATCTGATGGCTTTTGTATTTATTTATACCATTATGTATTTGGACTAAAAATCTTCAAGTGTGTTTTATTTTTTTTATTTAAGTTAAATCTAACATTTTATTTATTTATATTACAATTAGCATTTGCTTGCTACTTGACCAAAAAATCAGACATAAACTTAGTTATTTTCAAACTTAATTTTTAATGGGGATTGTCAACAATTGTTTTAAGTAAGGATTTCTCATCACTTTCTTAAACCTTAAATTTTATATGATTAATTTACATTAAATCGTTTTAAATTTCTAATTATTCCATTATATTGATTTTTGATTTAATTTTCACTTCTTCCATTCATTTCATTTTGTATTTCTTAATATTTGGATTTAAAACATTGTTCCATCTTTCTCTTATTTATTTAGGATATCTCTAAGAAGAAGATAATTAATTAAACTTAATAGTTAATTCTGTCCAATTATTCTTTGAATAATATTAGCTAAAAATAAACAAAAATCTTACTTAGCAATATCTGTCAAAATTTTATCTTCTTCTTTTGTCCAAGGTGAGATTTTAGATTGGAGAGAAGCAGAGATATCGATTTTAATTCGACTAATTTCTTATCTACACATAGTAATTTTGAAATATACTGAGACATTCTATCAATAAATATAGAACTATTACAGGAATGAGATTTGATCTATTTTAAGACATTAAATGTTTAGTCATGCACCAAATAAGCAAATTTTTGTCTTATCGATGCCATTTCTTTCTATGTGAATCATTAGTTGATCTAAATATAGTATAATTTTTGTAATACTTCGAAAAAACACTTTCATAGTATTGTTTCATTTCTAAATCAGATGGTAATTGGCTGACCTTAACTTTAACAAATTATTTGATTGTTTCTTCTTGAATAGGATTCAATATATTTTATAATATTGTTCTATTTTTATAACATTGTTTTAGTTTTATCTCTTAATTATAGCTTATAATTAATGGTTGGAATTCTTTCTAATTTCGAATATTAAAATTGATCTTTTCGAACATTAACTATGAAAATTACTTTATAAAATTATACACCAAAATGTCAAAACTTAAACTCTTATACCATGTCTCTATTAAAAACTAACCAACTCATAATATGTTTAATGTCAACCCTTTCATTCAATAATTTTTTTTAAGCGTCAAAATTTTTTAAAGAACCGTCCCTTTATTATATTGTATCTTTTCATTATTTGTTCCAAAATATAGTTTTTTCGCTTATTTTAGATACATAATTTATATTTCTTGTCCTCATTAATAAACACCGATAAACTAATTAATATTTCTAGATTAAAGCAGATATAAAATTAGTAGTTAGATCAAATTCTTCATAATACTGAAAATAATAAAAATTCTAAGATGTATAAATCTGCTTCACTTTCATAAGCAATCATTTTTTATTATAAATTTCTTTGTTGATGGAAATTACAAAATATTATCCACAAGTTAAGTTTTATATTAAAAGATTTTTTGTTAAAATTATTCAAAAATATTAGAAAATTTCTATAATCTAAATCTTTTGGATGGTTTTTGGAGTAAATTAATAAATTATCTAAAAAGCGTCCAACTGAATTTGAAATTTTTTAATTATATTAATATTTAAATATGATAAAGAAGGATAACATTTTCGATATAGAAATTGTGATTCTAGTTAGCAATATAGCTGTTACACTTTTATTACTAGCACTAATCCATGATAGATTTTTTAGGTCTACCATGTAGCTATTAATGAGTTAGTTAGTTTAATCTAATTGCTTTTAATCTATAAAAAAATTATAGATTTAAAGATGATATAATAATCTAAAATGTAAATTTATTTTATAAGCATAAAAAAACATATTGTTTTATTGGTTTGGTAATAGTATTGTTTTTGATTTATAATATTATTATTTTGAACACTCATAATGTTAAATTTAATTCATATTTCTCATAAGAATTGTACTAATCATTAGGAAAAGTTGGATAGAATGCTACACAAGCATCAGAACTGCCCACATATATCATATTGTAAATTCTCCAATAGATTAATCTCACCTAAAAATATAAATAGTTATTACTCTTCTTGCAGGATGATATAAGCCTTATAAAGCATAAAGTAGAATATTTCCTGGCCCAAGACTCACTCTCATTCCTTCAATTGCTTCCATAACAGCATTAATGACATGAGGTGATGTCTCAAATATGTTTGGCCAAACATGATTGAGCAAATGCATAAGCTATTCTTCACATCCTAAGCATTAAACTCCTAGAGCTAAATGCTTGACAGCAGATGAAGCAGTTTACCTATGAACAAGATCTCTATCAGTCAAAGCATCAATTAATAATGGAATGACTGAATTAATATAGGAATAAGCTGTTGGACCTATGTATTCAAACATAAATGATAACGATTTTAAAACACCATTTTAGACATTCAATTCTCTAACTCTATATTCATTCATAAGAGCTGGTAATACTGTAAAAGGACCACATGTTTCAGCAACAATTGCAATAGCTACAGTAGTACAAACACGTAGTTGTCTTTCTTAAACTTTAAGATTATTTAAGAGAGTTGACAAGACATCTTAAGGTCCAATAGCTTTAGCTATATAACCAAATGTGTTGATAGTAGCTCTCCTTATCCCTTTTTTGTGTGCTTTCAATAAATCTAATAAATCAAAACATATTCTAATCCATTCTTTTGGAGAAACGTGTTCTGGTCCTCTATCGGCTATTCTACCAACTAAATCTATGCAATTTTCTTAAACTTTTTCATGTCTATTTTTTAAGATTGGAGTCAATCTTGGCAATAAATCTTTGATTGGAGGTGACATTTTATTCATTCCTATCACATTGACTATAGCTTTTAATCCTCCTAAAATAGATCCCAAGACTTCTGGATATTCTTCACCTAAACATTCAAATAATAGCTAGCCTAATCTTCCTAACCTAGCTTCTTCTTGACAATTCTTCATGCATACTGCTATTTTACCAATTAAATCAGCTGCCTGTTATCTTACTCGTGGTGATTTATTAGATAATCTCCATTATAAGACACCACCCAATTAGCTGAAATATTGTTTTGATCTACTTCCAAATGCATTTATAATTGATCCAAATCCACTTAACATTGTTTATGTATCTTCACTTTGTTATTCGTTAAATGCCCATAATACACCATCCATTAATCTAATTTCTAATTTCTAATCAATGTCTGATACTCCTAATTAATTTATGAACTTTTCTATTGTTTCCACAACCATCTTTCTAAATGATTCATTTTCGTCTTTCAAATCTCCTACTATCCTTTCTAAGATTTCTGCTGCTCCTACCTTAGCAGCTATTTCACATGTAGTTTCAACCATTTATCTATAGTTTCTTCTGTCTGTTGCTGTTCTTTTGCTCCAATAATACTTGAAAAATTCAGGCATTATTTGATCTCTTACATAAACAGCTTCTATACCTGCACATTATATGCATTATTTTATTACCATTAATACAATCTTCTTCATTTCCTCTTCTTATATTTCAAATTAGTTTTTCAATATAGGTACGATTGCTTTAACATATTCTGTTGCATGTTCTACATCCATTAATGGAATAATGAATCCTATAGCTTTTAAAAATGCTGCTAATCCTTTACCCTTATGAGTTTTTATGCCTTCCCATAAAGGAATAAGCACATTATCAAATGCTTCAATACCATATGGAAAAGAGGCTTCAGCCAAAGCAGCTAATGCTAAAGCGGTAATAGTTTTTACTTTTTATTATTCATCTTTTAATCCATGTTGTATAATTTCCACAAGTGATTTGAGATGAGGTAATATAGCACAACCCATAAAAATACTGATTTATTATACTATCTTAATACCAGTATGTCTTGCTTACCAGCTCTTTCTGCTTTAGCAAACAGCCTTCAAGAAAGGCAATAATGCTGGAATACCTAAAGCTGATGCAACAATAGCAAATGCTCTGGCAGTAGTGTTTCTTACGTAATCATCATTATGATCAATATCAGGTCTCATGGTAGTAATCATCGTGGCCAAACCTGCTGCTTTAGCCAAATTTGATATAATTTCTCTTGCTTCAACTCTAGCATAATAATCTTCATGAATTAACAATGGTTAGATAACGACTAATATCTTATGTACATATGGTCTAACCAAATCATCCAATTTAAAGAGAGCTCTGTCAATTACTTTAACC
>JPFM01000104.1:6352-250123 GCA_000733375.1 Paramecium sexaurelia | reverse complement strand
ACATCTTTTCTTTCTGGACTCAACTAGCGGTTCTTTTGCTTGTACTTGAACTTTTCTTCAACTTTGTCTAAATTTTACTTTCTTGTTTAATTGTCTTCGCCAATTTATGCAGCTTCTTCTAAAATTTGTTTTGGGGCCGTATACGCAAATCGTTACTTGCCTTGCTCTTCAGTCATTTAATTTAAATAATAAATAAAGATTTTATATCAATGTATATATAAATTAATATAGAAAGTCTTAAATAACAAATCTAAGACCCTTAAGTAATACGTTTCATTAGATATAATTTTCAATGTTTCTTATTTAGTTTCTATTAACATGAAAAAAAATTTAAATTTAATTACTAACAACATATAGATTATTTGATAGAGATATAGGAATAGTTTAATCAACTCAAAATTAAACTTTATATTCATGCTAAACTTATTCAAATTTAAATAGTCAAAAAATTAGCATGAAAAAGTATTTTATGCAATAACTTTAAGAATAATAATCAATTATCTTAATAATTAATTATATTAATTAAACTTCATTATTAAAAATTAGTTTTCATATTTGCATCAGAAGAACTTGATTTAATAAATATAAATATTTTTAAATAGATTTCCGAGCGTGTCTCGTTTTTAATTAAAATTTTAGCTAAGAGGAATAATTTTAATCGGAAGTCTTCCTTGAAAATAGAATAACCATTAACCATTTGTGAAAATTTACTTTTTTCTTCCTTCTTAATTAGAGATAGCCTTATAAGCATAAACTTATAATATACTTACATTAACTTATGTTGTAATCCATCAATATTCAAGTTTTTGATTAATAAGTTAAAATTATAATTAGAAATAGAACCAAAAATCATTTGGTTCTATTTTTTAAATCCTTAATTACTGTTATACTTCTTACAAAGGTGAATAAAATAGAAATTTGAAAATAAGACGACATTTAAATTGCTAGATAAAATATTTAAAAGTGAAAAAAATATGATTATAAATATATCTAACATTTATGATTTATAGAAACTAGTTGAAAAAAGAAAAATAGGAGTAAGTTAGTGATATTTAAAGGTAGATTGTTGGGAGAAAAAAGAAAATATTGTATTGAATTGTTATATTCTTGATCATAATCAATTAAGCAATTCATGCTCTAAGGCTTATCTATCCCACCATCCTTCACTATCAAATGTGAGAAATTCTCCAGTGGATTTATCTTTGAAGATTAGATTTCTATCTAATTTATGATAGTGGAGATTCCAAAAGTAGTTTTCTAGATTATTTATAAATAAAATGTATTACCTTTAAATTCTTGCTCTGAAAAGTCGACATGTTCTAAATCAGATATTTGATGTAATTTTGTAATCACTTATCCGAATGCTCCAACCTTTTGTACTGCAATTTAATGTGTATGAGGCAATAAATCCATTCTGATAACTGTTCTTCTTGTGAGTTCATAAAAGTAAGCCTAGAATTAATTGTTAGATGGTACATTGAATCCGATAGTGTAACCGAAAAGGGCTACTAGAGCATAATAAATTGGATATTTAGTAGTTAAGAAGAAGATTCCTCCAACAATTTCTAAAGATCTGCCATATCTAAAGGTTTTTCCAAATCTATATGAAGTATAAATGTTTAAGCCATTCTCATGAAGCTAAGTTGATTGAATTGATGCAATACCTTTGGTGGGAAATAAACATCAGAAACAGCTTCAGCTTAGACACTTGAGAATGAAGTTGCGATGTATTTGGCAATAGTTGAATTGTATAGTCTAATTTAGGAGTTGAAAATTGAAATACGGTGTAATTTTAGGTAGCCATGTATAGGTAGCAAAAAATCTGTCTCTTGCTTCTGGATGTTTGTTGATAAAAACTCTATATTTATCAATGTCAACATTAGTCATTAAATCAGGTCTATTTGGTTGATTATGAGTGGCTTTTAGATGGTGATCACTTGCTCTGAATTTACTCAGATTCACCAATGATCGAATCCCATTAAACTTTTACATTATTTATATTATTTGATTTAAATATATAAAATTTTCATTATTTTAATCATAACATTAAATAAAATTTTTATTGTTCCAAAATGCATAATTATCGTGGAGTTCGACCATCTACTGCAAAAATGAATACACTACCACCAGAAACTGAAAATCTTGAAGAATACATGTAAATTTAAGCAAATTATACCTAGGAAAATACTATATGATCACTAAAAAGCTTGTGAGAAAGCAGGAAAATATTTGGAAGCTGATTGTGCAAAATAAAGATTGAAGGATCTCAAAATTAAATACGAATCTAAAACTAAATTAGATATTAGAGACAGACATGAATAAGAAGTAATTTTATATTAAATATAATAGAAATACGAACTTACCAAATAACATCAAGAAGAAATGTAAAATTTTAATGCTTTTTGGGATGAAAAAATATAAGAGTTTGAATAAGATGCTTAGAAACTTAAAAATGAACTACAATAAAAATAAGAAGATGAAATGTAGTAATTCCTCTAAGATTTAGAGGGTTCTATACCCTTAAATCCAAAAGATTCTGCAGAATTATTGAGTCTGAAAAAGACTGAAGAATAGTTAGCAAGATAAGAAGAGTATTATCCTAATTATAATTTAGATATTTGGAAGCACACAAAATACAATCAAGAATATAATAACTATAAAAAGAGGAATAAGATAAATGGACTTTATCTAGAAATAATAAAATTAAGAATCTTCTTACTTAATAAAAGATAAAGTAAAATAATGAAACTAACGTTCTTAATTAAAGGATTGAAAATGCCTAAGAGGAATAAAGAAAAATTAAAAAATCAGAAGAAGAAAAGTACAATCTTACCTTTATAATAGATTGACTTAAAAATACACAAATGTTAAAAAAGAATTAGAAGGAAAATAACTCCAAGAATTATAAAGAATTGACAAAGATTTTAAGAATACAACTTCATCAATTTTTGTAACATCTAGAATGTCCAAAATGGCTTCTCAAACAGGATCCTAAATGCAAAGCGAAGATTGTAAACTAAAAATTATATATTCTAGAATAATTCAAAGGACAAAATTGAATATCAATTATCAAATTATTTATCATATTTTACTTCTTTAATCTTAAACACATGAAAAAGCATTCAATAAAATGTTATTCATGTTTTTGATTTATAAATTATTTTTAATTAATAAAATAAATTTATATAATAAATTTTATACAATTTATACCATACACAGCTAAAAATTATATCGGAATGAATTAAAAGATTCAAAGCAAAAAGAAAATATTAACATTATTTATTAGTTATTTTCTTTAAAAAAATTTGAAATTAGAAAAGACTTTTATTTTGAATTTAGGGAATATATATTATTTGATTATATAACTAATTGAAGTAAAGGAGAGTTAGTAAATTAATTTGAAACACAAAAAATCAAATAATTGATAATTATAACAAAAAAATATAAAATAAAAACGTAATTCTCTTTAAGAAATGAACGTTGAGAATATTGTTTTCCCAATTTAAGTATTCCATTGTATAATAATCAAATGATATTATTTCATAAATAGCTATATATAAAATAACAGTTAATCTAGTTATCAACTAATTTTGCTTAAGTTAAGGTTTATTAGTTTTAAATAATTAAAATTTGTTCATAATTATATTTGTATGATAGAACTACGATTGTTAACGATGAAATTTTTATTTCGAGACTTTAGAAGCTCGTCTATTATTATTGTATTACTATAAAAATCAAAAAAATAAAGAATATTGGATAAGTTTTAGTTTTGAAAATATAATTAATACAATTTAACAAGTAATATCTTGGTTATTTTCTATTAAAGTATTTTTATGAAAACAAAAATATTATGAGTAACCTTCTATTCTAACTATCTAAACCTTATAATTGCCGAAATTTAATTAGTTAATTTGCATTTGATTATTATTTTTTAATTATAAATTGAGCTAAAAAGTAGTAAGTATTTTAAAAACTTCCTTATTTTCAATATATTTTTATAATAAATAATCCAAAAGATATAATTGAAATTCTGTTGATAAATTAGACTCAGATATGCTTAAATAGGTTCCAGCTATTTAATACAAGAACGACTGTAATTTGTATGAAATAAATAAATTCATGAGTTTTTGAACTAGATATTTAATCATTAATTGATTTCCAATATATCTATAATAAATATATATTAAATTCCTTATAAGTCTTTAAACCTCATAATAATATTCTTAAATACTATCATTTTAAATAAAATTAATAACATATTTAATCGAGACTTTGAAGGACGAATCATAATGATCATAATTTCCAAATTAAATTTTATTGTTATTCCTTATATATTTAAATTATGTAATAGTCACAAAGCAATTTAAAAAGACTTTCTATATGTCAATTACTAATCCCTATTTAAATAATTAAAACTTTCATTAGTATAGCAATATAGATGTATTGATGATTTATTGCAATATTCTTTGTATACATTTTGAAAAGCTGATTATCGTATTGTATATTATTTTAGAAATGCTTATAGGGGTTCAAAATTGAATTGAAAATTTATAAGTAATACTAATTTATTCATCTCAGCACTAATTTCAATAAAAATCTATGTTGAAAACATTACATAAATATTTATAATGATTAAAATAGCTTCATAGTTTTCAGAAAAAAAATAAATGATAATTTTAATTTAAACTTTTATTAAAGTTAAAAGGCTGAAGTTGATTCAATAGAAAATTAAATTTATCGATAAAGGAAATTTTGATTAATCTTGAACTGATAATATAAAAAATCAATTTGAAATGATATTAAAAATGGTATAATTAAAATTACTTTTAAGTTTTAGTAAAAATAATTTTTATTCATAAAAAAAACCAATTATTTGATTATCAAAAGAATTTTGCATTTAACAATTTAAAATTAATTTTTGTTCCAATAATTTGTAAAGTATTTATAAGTTGGAAGAATATATGAGTTGTATTTTTCTAAAACTCGTATGTTTGATCAATAAATAGATACATTAAAATTATGGTAAGATTATCTTGTTACGAAAAGTCTTTTAATTGATATAAATTTAGCCCATCGTTTATAATTATTTTATTAAATAATTTCATCAAAGGACACTTTATTATGTAATAATATTATTTTAAAAATAAAAAGCATAATGTAAGAATTGTAGTAAGGTGAATTGATTGGGGATGTTTACAAAGTTAAGAAGCTTCTTTCTTAGGGTTCTTTTGGAAAAGTTTATATAGGGAGAAACATTGAAAGTGGAATGAAGGTGGCAATTAAAGTTGAAAAATAGGAAATGTCAAATTGCTTAAGTTTAGAAAGAGAGGTTAATTGAAAAAACAATAAATAGGTAGAAATTTTGAAGAAATTAAGAGGTATTCCATAAGTGCCTTAATTGCTTTGGTATGGAAGACATAATACACTTTAGATAATGATCACAAAAATGCTTGGATTTGATTTAATTTATTTCATGAAAAAACATAAGAAATTCTCAATTGAATGTATTTTCAATGTTGCTTAATAAATGATAGAGATATTGGAAAATATACACAAAAAGTATTATCTAAAGTGAAATATAATTTTTAGGAATATAATTCATAGAGATTTAAAACCAGAAAATATTTTAGGCAAAAGTCATTCTGATTAGATTTTCTTAATTGATTTTGGAATTTCTAAAAATTCTGTAAAAAGTAAAAAATAAAGTAAATAAAAATTTCCATTTGTTGGGACAAGTAGATACGCTAGTGTAACTGCTCATAAAGGTTTAGATTAATCTAGAAGAGATGATTTAGAGTCTCTTGGATATGTTTTAATATACCTTTTCAAATAGAAATTGCCTTGGTCCAATTATGAAAAATGTGAAAATGATCGTTTGGAGAGGATTGGTTAATTAAAAAGTGAATTAACATTATAACAAATTTGCGATGGCTGTCCCTAATAATTATTAATGTAATAGTAAAACAAAAATATAGTTATATGACATAAGTAGCAGAATTAAATCATCAATAAATTCCAAATTATTAGAAGCTTAAGTCTATTTTTTAATTGAAAATTCAACATAAATAGAATTTTATTTTTGATTGGTCAAATACTTAATTTAATAATTCAAAAACAAGTCAAGATAAAAAAAATTATAACTAAAGATAAAATAATAAATACGATAGTGTTCAACATATAAATTTGTATTTTCTACAATTTTATAATAGATCCTTTGATAAGATGAGTTCTAGACATCTCCATACAATAACTTTTCAGGTTGATTCAAAAGCTTCTTCGTTTAATAGTCAATAATCAAGTAGTATGCAACATTCTTTTGGAAGTTAATAAAGTATTTAAGTTGATTTTTTAAATTCTGATTCAAGTATACAAACTTAATAAAAGTAAAATAAACTTTCAACTTTTGATGCTATTATCATAAAAGATGATATCATGCCAATAAAAGACTAACTTTAATTAATGGAATTAGAAAATTAAGATTTAGAGATCAAACATAATTTATTGCATTATCATTCAGTTTATTATAATTTCAAGAATCCATTTTCGGGTTTACTTCAGCTAAAAATCAATTGATTTATAAAAACTTCTTTATAATATTACATTAGAAATATATTATCAAAATCATTTTATATATTATATCAATAAACATTGAAAAATCAAATGGCATAATCATATAGATATGCTTTATAAATGCTTTATCTACACTCCTTTAATATTGTTTTATATAGCTTCGAAACAATTTTATTGATTCATTTTTGAAGCTTTTAAAATAAGACTAGGAACAAACTCTCGATTCAATTCATTTTTCGTTTTCTATTCTTTCATACATACACAACCCATTCGAATGTAAATTAAATATATAAAAAATATTATTTCTTGAAAGTATTTACTCGCTTTACTGAACTAAAACTTTTCAATATATTTTGAATGAAAAACCAATTTTTAGATGCAATTTCTTAATTTTTCATGTTCAACTAAGTTTTATTCTGTGATGAATTTTTTAGTGTTTTTCCTTAGAAATAATATTAGTGATTTGGGAAAGACAACCTCAAAATAAATTTATATAATGTTTATTTACTTTTAGTTACATAAGTAATTTGAAAAAATAAAAAGATTTCATAGTACTCATAAGAGGGAGTATAAATGGCTATCTAAATGCAGTGAATTTAAGAAATATGATATAATTTATACCACTAGTTTTATTTAAATAAATTTGGGATTAATTAAAATACATTAAGAAATTATAATTCAACAGTTAATTATTGAAAATTTTGATTTTGAAGTAAAATATAAGAATTTAGAAAACCAAAAGGTAAGAGATAGGTTTAGTTAATATTTGATTTATACAAAAAGAGTTTCTAATATTGAGGTTATAATAAATATCATATCGCAATTTTATATTAAATAATATATATAACATATACACATATATATCTTTTGGGAAGAATGGATGCGGTTTTGGAAGGAGGATTGGAGGAATCCCTAGAAGATAATATTATTTACGCAATAGCAAAGGTTTTAGATGAAATTGTGAAAGAGACAGACATAATAGAAAGTCCAATTTAAACAGTCTTTCACACTAATAAAAAACCATCAATAACAATATACAAATATATTGAGCGTATTAAGATGTACTCTTATTGCAGCAATGAATGTTTCGTATTGGCATTGATATATATCGACAGAGTGCAAGAGAAGAACTAGGATGTTGTTATAAATAGTTTTTGTGTTCACAGGTTGAAAGATAATTATAACAATAGATTTTTATTGGCTTGTATACTTCTGAGTATTAAATATAATGAAGATGACTACTATAAGAACGATTACTATTCTCGAGTTGGGGGAGTTGCAATTTAAGAGTTAAATACTTTGGAGAAGGAACTCCTAATACTTTTAAATTATGAACTATTTGTTAGTCAAAAACAATACTACTATTACAGAGAAAAATTGATGAAATATGCAAAATTATGATTATATAAATATAATAAAATGGAAATGGCATAAAGATTGGATATAAATTCT
This sequence comes from Paramecium sexaurelia, assembly GCA_000733375.1. NCBI lineage: Eukaryota > Ciliophora > Oligohymenophorea > Peniculida > Parameciidae > Paramecium > Paramecium sexaurelia. Next base: position 242,101 of record JPFM01000104.1, on the reverse strand, counting down.
TTAGTACATTTGAATAATTTCATTTTTCTCGTCTTTTCAATATGTGCTGACAAGATAGTGACAGAGGATTTCTAATGTAATGATTCTGAAGGAATTGGATTCTTACATTTTATCTTATACGGCAATCTGATTGTGTAAGAGCTCGAATAATATATATAGATATGGAATAATATTCATAATATAATTTTTAAGTGCATGCAATTTATTAGACACATGTACAAGAAAATTTGGGGCAGTTTGTATAACAATTAATACATTTGTCTTTTTTGGAGGTGTAATAATATTTGATGTTCTTTCAATGTTATATGGCATTAAATAGCATTTCTTTTCAACAAGATCCAAGTGCAGAGAAATCGAACTTTTTACAATGTGTTGTGCTTACATTTTTGTAGTCTGGATAAGCGTAATGATTATTGGATCGATTAATCATATAGTTGATTATTTTAAACCAAGAAATGATTCGACACAACCATTAAGTAAGAATTTCGGGATTTTGTGAATATAATTTTATAATTAATCAACCAATATCACCAACACTCAACTAAATATTGTTTTCTTTTTTTTAATTCTTATACCACTTATTCACCTAAACATTCTTTAAAAACCTACTCAACCTAAGTTGGCATCTTTTTTGATGTTCCTGTAACAATAATTCTAAAAATAATCATTAACATTTTTGATATACATCACGTTTTGTATGTTTTCCTTCACTACTTTATTTATTAAATCTTTATTTTCCAATATTTTATGTTAAACATATATCTTTTTTTGTTAATCCCTACTAAAAGCAGTAAACAATATTATTGGAGATTCTTAAAGAAATTTCTCATAATAGAATTCCTTCTTTTCATAACAAGATCCAAAAAATAAAATTGTTTTTTCTTTATTAATTGCACCTTATTTTAATCTTTATTCAATAAATCCTATAAATGGAGCCACTCCTGTTCCTGGTCCAACCATAATTACTGGAATTTCTAATTGTTTAGGAAATGTAATAGTCCCCTTTATTATTTTACCTTCAATTTATGTCTCAGGTTATAAATTCTAAAGATAATTCGAACAAAATCCTTTTATTGGCCTGTTTTTACCTGTTGTATATGATACTAATGCTACTGTAATACTTATTTATTCCCCATCATAAGCAGAACTTATAGAATATTATCTTTCTCTTATCAACTTTAAAGAATCTATCAATAAATCTAATGGAATAACACAAGGTTAGAAATCGTATAATACTTCGTAAACATTTCTCTTTTCTCTATAAACATAACTATAATATTCCTCTAAGCCTTCAGGTGTTTATGCACACATTTCACTTAATTTTTATTTGTGGATGTCTCTTTCTGCAAATTAGCTCATTAATTTGATAAAATATCTATTTGGAGGAGAAGTAATATCCAAACTAAACTAAATAAATCACTATCATACTATTCAGAGAATAATCGTTCAATTGATATTATTTTAGGTATTTTTTTAGATTTTTAGTTTTATTTTTATACTTCAAGTTTCACAAATTTTTTTCCATCTAAATTTTATTATTCTAAAAATAATTAAACCAATTTATTCTGATTTCTTGGTTTTATACATAAAATATCACCACATTCAAACAATTTATTACATTTAAAATTAAATTAAAATGTTTCCTTAGTATGCTACTCAGCACTTAATCTCTTTTTATCACTATATACTAAATCATACTTATTAAAATCGTTTTCCTAAACTTAAGTATCTAGCTGCTAAACTTTAATATATTATGTAATAATGGTTTGAGTTTCGCAATTTTTTAACAAACTTTAAAACCAAATAACAAATTCAGTATCAATACCGCAAGGATGTTATTCATCCCCAAACGCACTTGGTATAAATTCTTTGGCAGATAATTATAAGAGTCGACTTCTTAATTTTCTAGCAGCATAGTTAAATTTTGGATAAGAAGAATCTCCAAGTCCAAAAACAGTGAATTCAAGTTTGATTAGAGATTCTTTTGGTAAATCTTTAATTAAAAGAAACGACCAAAATTTTAGAATATCATTGGTCATATCTCCATCTCCTGTTGTTGATATAATAAAGATGACACGCTTTTATTCTGGAAGGGTTAAGAAATCAAAGTCTTCAATTGATGAAACTATTGCATTATTTAAATGTCTTCCAACTTCTTCTGCATAAAATTCAGAATTTCCTGTCTATGTAGCAAAAAGTATTTAAATCATTTTTAAGGAAAGTTTTATGTAAAGTATATTCAAATTCAATGTTTTGCAGTAGATGGCCTACTTTTTTATTTATCTAATTATACGAACTGTGTAATAGAAGTGTAATTGCCTGGTCCAGGAACTATAATAGCAGTTTACAACTATAATACCTCCGCTTTTTAAAGCTGTTCTAACTGCATCATCAATAAAACACTTTCTTTTAGCACTACCAAATCTACATTTAGGTCTGGTCTTCATGAACTAAGCATTGTATTCTCCAGGTCCAGGGAAGAATGAAGATTCAGTTGAGAATCTGTCAGGACCTTTATTGATAGAAATGCTTCTATTCTTATGAATATTAGGATCATATGCACCTGGACCAGGGATTTCAGTAGTGTGATGATATGTACCAGTTCTCTATCCTATAGAGTAAGAAATAGTTTTATGTGGACTAGAATCATAAGATCCTGGACCTGGAACATTGTTGTTTTGTAAATATGATCTGTTTTTGACCATATTTCTGCTTAGTCCAAAGGATGCTCCTTTGCTAATTGAGAAGGAACTAGTTGGATCATAGTAACTTTCAGTATATGGTTATGCTTTTGTGAAATCAAACTTATTCCCATATCCAAATCCAGAAGCTCTGGTACTTCGAAAATAGTTTGGTTCATAATAATCAGTTGAACAAGGAGTATGGAGTCTTTTAAATCTTTAAGCTTTAGGAAAAGAGTATTAAATTGAAGCTTAAACATGTTGAGACATTATTTTTAATAATAAAATAAAGTGAAACTCAATCATTCCTACTAATTATTTAAATCTGTATTAATTTGGGACATCGCTTATCTAGAAGGTCTTTGAAGTATTAAATTAGAAGAATTCTTGGATTTAATTATAGACTCGCTTATTAAATTCTCTTGCTCAGTCTTGATTATTTATCTATTCAAAGAAGAGTTCTAAGTTATGAATTTAAGTTACTCTTGTTATAGTTGATTGAATAATTGGATTGTTCATTTTTTGTTCATATTTGACCTTCAGAGAATCAACTTCCTTTATTTTCTCAGTCAATTCATTACTCTTTTTCTAGATCATTTAATCTCTTTCATGAAGACTATTTTACATATATTAGAATTATAATTAACTATTATGAATAAATAATATATTACAGGCTTTTGTTCTCGTTATTAATTGTCTGCAATTACTCTTTCAAACATTGATTTTACTATTCCAAAGTTGAAATGACTTATTGCAATTATTGTTATGTTCTTCTAGTATTTTCTGCTTCTTTATTTGTAGATTCACTCTGTCTTCTTTATTTATTCATCAAATTATAGATATCATCTACTTCTCTAGATTTATCTTACAATGACAACTCTAATAATTAAATTTATTTTTCCAAAGTTTGATTATGAGATTTCAACTTTAAATTATTTTATTCTAATTCCATCACTTATTACTCTAAATTATCATATTCGGTTTTCAATTATTCATAATTTTCTATTTACTAAGAATCTCTAAATTTGTATCTTAATTCTTCAATCTCATGAAGTCTTTCATCTCCTATTGCTCCTAATCTTTTTATTTCTTAACTCAACACAAGAATTCTCTATTCGTAATCCTAAATTTAATTTGTTAATTAATATTTTTATGTTTCCCATGACATTCTTTCTGCTTAAAATTTAGTTTCTAAATCTCCAACTTCCAATCCATTTTTTTACATTATAGTAATTTCTTACTAATATTATTCAATCTATTAATATAATTCTTCTATTTCTTATATAAAAGATTTCTACTTTATTTCTTGTTCATATCTTGAACTTTGTTCTTCATATAATTAATTTTTCATTCTATCCATTTCATTTGTCAACATTATCATTTTATTTTCCAAACTCTATTCATTCTAACTCTTTTCTCTTTAAAGATTCTTCTTCTCTTATTCAATTGAACAAATTGTATTTTGATACTATTGTTAGGTCTATGTTAATTATTATATTTTTTCATTTTGTAATTCTGTCTATTCATCAAATTATTTAATTTGATTTGTTAAATCTGAAATTACACTCCATAACCTATCAATCTCAGTTGCATAAATCACTATTTTCATTCTGTCCTTTATTAATTCTTCCTTTATTTGCTACCTTTCACTAGAAACCTTTTTAAGTTCTATTTAATAATCTTTTATTTCCTATAATAAACTAATTCTTTCTTTCTCACTTGTCTACAATTTTTATTTCTAAACTTCTAATTAATCTTCTACTATGTACTAAAATTCCTATAATTTTTATTACAATAAAGAATTCTGCACATCTGCTTACTATTTCTATTATTATAAAGATTTAATCTATATCTCTAATGTTTATTTTTCATTATTAAACTTTTAAGTCAAATCTCTTATCTATTGATCAAGTACAGATTTTCTTAGATATTCTCCCTGTTTTTTTAATTCACTTACTTCAATTTAATGTTTGTCTTGAATTAATTAAATTTCATCTCTCAAATTATTAATCTCAACATCTTTTTATTAACAAGTCAATGTTAAAGCATGATATTCTCTATTAATTTTTTCAACTTCTTCCTCTAATTATTCCTTATCTTGATTAACTTAATTATAACTTTATGCAGTCCTATTTAACTCGTTTGCATAATGATCAATCTATTATTTTAATTCTTATTATCTCTTGTTATATTATGTTGAAGTTTCTTCTTTAATCTCTTCTATTTCCTCTTCTAATTATGTAATTCTCATGTTCAGATTATCATTGTCACTGTTTAGTAACATAGATTCCTACTAATAATTACTAATTTCCATTTCCAGTTGTAATATTACATTAGATTTCTATTCAATTACTGTTAGATGTTCCATCAATTATGTTTAGAGTCTTTCAATATCATTTTGATAATCTCTACTAAATGTATCGTTCTCTCTCATCACTAAATTTAATCTCTCGAGCTCAGTTGTTAGCATAGCGCATTTGTCTTACAGTTCTTAATGTCTCTAAGTCCATTCCTGTTTTTAATATTCAAAATGTTATTGAGAACTTTAATTTTTAGCAATCTCTTATTATAACTATTATTTAATTTGATTATAAGATTGTTCTTATTCCTAGAAATATTTAAATTGTATCTCATATTATTCCAATTTCTAAATTTAAAATAAATATGATTGATTCTTTTATTCCAATTCATTAATTACACTATGTAGTCTTTCGATCTCGGAACATAATACTAAAATTCTCATTCTATCTAATTACTCTTAATCTTTGTTCTATTCCTCCTCATTAATTTATTCTTCATATCTAGTAATATATTACATCATCTCTTATAATTGTATTTTTAATTCATTATTTTCATTTTATAAATTCTTAGTTATAATCTTATTTTATTCTAAATCTTTAAAACGTATTCTCTCCATTTCTTAAGCTAATAAAACACATTTATTTTCTAATTCAACATTTTTATTTTCTAAATTTTTGATTTTCAAATCAGATTGCATTCTATCTTAATTAAACTATTAGGTTATTTCTCTAATTTAAGTCTCCATCATTGATTTCTTCCAATACTCATTCGTTTATGAATATTGAGTGAACTCCTATTGATAGTTATTTTCCATATTTAAAATTTTCTCTTTTAATTATTAATTTTCTGCATCTTTACCTGATAATTGGGTTTTTATCAAATCATAATCTTATGAATATTCTCTAAAGTTTTTTAAGTATTCATCTCTTTCTCTACAGCATTCTTAGTATTTTAGATTAAATTTATTGAACTCTGTTTAATATTATTCAATTTGAGACTTTAGATCTACATTTCTTTATTTGTAATTTTAAATTTGTTCTAACATTTATTTAATCTCTAGTTAATGATTTTGATTCATTTCTTAGAACTAAGTAGTCAACATTTTGCTTTAAGTTTCAGCTTATTTTAGGAATTCAATTTCTCTATTCTTTTCCTCTATTATTTTTTATAGATTATTTCCTTCTTAAATATTTGGGTAATTATTGCTTGGATTATTGAAGTGAATAATTTCAGATTTATGTAAACTTGACTCCGTATCAGCATGAGGATATTTTGCTTTATTAGGAATCGGAATATTTTTATGAATCATATATTCTATCGGTGTCATACGACCCTAATTATTAGTTTTAGGTTAAGAATTGAGTCTATTCATTATTTAATATTTGAATTTAAAATAATTATCAGTCAGTTCATATTAATAAAATATTAAATATAATGGAAAGTGCATTTATATTCGGATGTCTCTTTGGAATGGGAATCAGAATGACAGTTACTCGAGTAATAAGACAACCTTTTCTTTATAGTAAGAAGCTATATAATATTAGAAAGCCATCAATATCCAAAATATATGTTATTGACAGGACTTGCCTTCTCAGGATTTGATTGGGTTAGACGTCTTTCTTTAGAAACATTGTGCGAGAAAGAGGAATTAAATGAATTCTTATTGCGAACTGCTCGCATCAATTAATTAGCAACAGGAGCAGAATCTGCTGGAGATTATAAGAAGGAATTTGTTTAAATTGCCGTAGATGAGCACATTTATTGATAAATCATTTCATAAATCAAAATCATCGTTGAATTCACTATTAGGATTATTTAAACTTTCCATTAGTCCTTTAATCTTAGCGGAATCTTTTTAATCAAGAGACATTGCAGTACTGAAACAACTAAACATAAATTAACCATTGTACTTTTATGCTTCTTAAATCTTTCCAAGCTTTTTATATATTCTTCCCATCAATATATAAATTGCAGCTTCCTTTGGTATCAATTCTCTCAATCTCTATAATTCAATTAAAGCTTAATCAAATTAATCTAATTTTATCAATGAATTTGCCTATAATTATTAACATACAAATTTTACTTTTTAATATTTATTTAATCCATTTTAAGGATCTAATTTCTCACTTTGCTCAAAGTATTTCAAAGCTTCATAATGATCACCTTTAGCAGCATAACTCATAGCCAAAAATGTTGGTAGAACTGGATTGTTTGAATTTATCTTCAGGGCCTAAGTGAAACATCTGATCGCATCATCATATTTATCTGTCTTATAATACATATTTCCTTATCCCCACCAAGCATTGTACTATCTTTAATCTAATGATGTTGCCAAATCATATGATTTCTTAGCCTATTAGAAATTCTCATTTTAAGAAAATTCATGACCTGATAAAGTATAAGCATAAGAATAATCTTTTCTTAATTAAATAGCCCTTCCAAAGAATTTTATTGAGTTATCAATTTCTTTACTTAAACTAAAACAATTTCCAATAGCTATCCATGTTTCTGGTGCTTGCATACTAATTTATAAACATGAATGAGCTAAATATGTTAATTCTGATTGTTTTTTTAGATGCCATAAACAAGATGAATAATAATCCATTCCTTCTAAACGATTAGGCTCTATTTATTTCATTTCCTTCCATACTCTTTCTGCATCAGCATACTTCACTTAATCCATAAAACTCCTGGCTACTTTTTCAAGAACCCATCCTGATCTATAATGTTAGGGTGGTAACTTTTAAAAATTGGGTATTGCCTCAACAGAATAATTTGTCCATAAATAATAAGGATGGGCAAACAATTTCAAAAGCTAAGGCAGACTAATTAAATTATTTCAATAAGGACTTTTACTTCATTAAACTAGGTGATTATTAAATTGCTGCTGTATTAACTTTTTGGATGTCACTTTTTTTTTAATTTAAATTCTTATTTGTATTCTACGACAATTAAAAAGGTTAACTAAGTAAAGATTAATAATTCTAATACGATACTCCTGGAGTTGGTATCATCTTAGCACCTATTTTTTTTTATTGATGTTCTATTATATGATTGATTATTTAAATTACATAAGAATTTCATCTAACTATTAGAAGTATCATCCATATGAACAATCGATTGTTAAACACCTGTTGTTGAAAATGGTTTAATGGTTTAAGATTATCTTTTCCCTGAAAATTACTACAAAAAATATTTGATTTAAAAATTACATTATCACTTATTTAAGCTTCCTCTCTTACTTCTTCTTCCTTTTACCCTGATTTCAAATTAATTGTTTTATTTTTCAATAAATTTTATATGATCTTATAGATATTACAACTTTATTGTCGATTTATTTCGTATTATTTCTATTTCTGATCGTTAAACACTTTATTAATGGTAACAGATTCTCCAATTTTTGAGAGTCTTTCAAATGCCATCCACAAAGTAGGATTTTAATCTAATGCTCTGTAATATTGATGTTTAGCCTCATCAATACGATGTAGTTACTCTTAAATCTAACCTAACAAGTAATAACCAAAACCTCCATTTGGTACGTTTAAGGTTTAAGTAGAAAATTAATTACTAGTTTAAACTCCTATCAAAGCGATTTCAGCATCTTTATATTTTTTATTCCTAAATAGAGAGACAGCATATTGATAACTAAAAGAATTAATTGTTATTCTACCGATTGAATTCAGATTTACAGTCTTTAAGAATATGACAAGCTTTATAAGGCTAATTCTCTTATAAGTAGCATTCTGCCAATAAGGATCGATAGTCTTCAGTGTCTCTCTCATAAACTAATCTTTCAGCTATTGCATGATGAAAAGAGATTAATTACCTAAAAAGGTGGCATTTTGATCCATATGATTTTGAAGAGAATCTAAAATGGCCTCAATAAGTTGTTATTCTAATTAACTTTTAAGTTATTGTCCCTCTTCCTCAATCATAATTTCAAAATTTGAAATATTTTTATATATATTGTTTATCTCTCAATCCAATATTTTGGCCTTACAACCTTTTAAGTGCACACAGAATAAAAACACTTCATTTTAAGACTTTTCTACTTTCATCTAGTATTTGTTCTTGCCTTATTCAAATATAAGATCACCATCACTTGGATCAAATTTTATAAGTATCACATCTTTCAGTTCAGGAGTAAAGGATAACCCCTATTTCCAATTTATGTTTTTATCTGAATTATGACAAGTCCCTAGAACAATAGATGATAATATTATACATCCATCAGATCTAATCAAGTAAAAGCCGTGACCTATCGTTGCCAAATCTTATTATTCTAATCCTTTTAACTATCTAGCCTTTTAGAGAGTCACTCCTATGGCAAAACTGTATGATTGCTTCTTTAATTAAGATGATCCCAATTAACTTGCTTATAAAGTCTTTTAATCAGTTTCATTTGATCTGATTTCTAATTTAACTTCCCATCTCTTTTATGATATCAATTATTATTAGATACATGCAAATGACCATCCCATAAAGGATGCTAAACTTTATGAGTAATATTATACTTGTTGCCTCTATCTCTTTTTTTGATTCATCTTTTATAGCATAAATATTGGCTTTAAATTGATCACTCCATGTGTATTTGACATTACCTAATGTAGTAATCTGTAAATCATATTGTTATGCTTTCAACATTCCAATCACTTCAGTTTTCAATTTATTCATACGATCGTCTATCTGCTCCAAAATGAAACCGTATTTAGGAATCTTTTCCACTTAGAATTCTACAACAGTCTTTAATAAATCAGCTGTTATGTCTTTCAAATTTTCAGTTTTCCTAACTGTCCACACATATTCTGAAAGTTATTGCAGACTTGGCATTTTCCTATTATTTTAAGATAATGAATTTATCATACTTGATTTCATTGATTTCAAAGAGATCTAACTTTTCTTTGACTTCTCTTATGATCTTTGAAATTGCATCTTTGATTGCTTTTTCGTTACTTGTAATTTTCTAAATCTTTTACAAATCTGAATCTCCATATTTCTCCATTATATAGGATTTAAACTCTTTAAATTATACTACTTTATGAGACTTATCATTGTGTTTAGGCACATCTGCCATAGTTAATAATAACCTTGATTAACTATTACATTTCTCATTTATACAAAACAAAATTTGATCCATTTTAAATTAATGCTTTTTCCCATAATATAAAATTAACTATATATACTATTATATAGTCATTTCATATTCTTTATTCTAATGGAGAGTGACATTCGAAGCATCAGATTGATTAATAAATCTGTTTGTCAAGGTCACTCTCAAACTAAGAGAAAACGGGTGGCAGCTTAGCTTATATAGTTTATGCTTGTCAATTAGATTTTCAAACAATAAAAAATACTTCTACTTTTTTTAAATATAATTTATATTTATCTAGATCCATTCAAGATTTTAATTGTTTTTAATGAATACTGCTTTAATTATGTCTTCTCAAATGATTGTAATTTATTTATAAAATTAATCCTTTACTAATTATTATAAATATACTTTAAATTTATATTATAATCATTCACATTATAATTAAATTTTACATTTGGATTTGCAAATAAAGTAATATTAATGATAAGGTTGAATTATATCCTAAATGATTTGCAAAATTATTATATAATAATTATTTAATTTTTCAATTATGAGTCTAATTGTCAGATAAAGAGTTGGAATGCATGACGAGTCCCAAACCCACTCAATCTTAACAAAGAATATTAAAAAAAAAAGTAAGTGTCATTTTAAACTTTTAGAAAATCAAAACAAAAAACGTCAGCCAATTAAATAACTTGTATGCTTGGTTTCAATACCAAAACCATTTAAAGAACATGTCTACATCAAATCAAATGTTGAACTTAAATTGGCTCTTTCATTTATTCCTGACCACTGTTTAGGAGGTTTAAAAGAAACACCCTGCACTTACAATTATAGAGTCTCACGTACTGACTAATTAGATGACGTCTTTTTTTATACTCTCGAATTATTAGACTAAGCCAATTTTTCAATTGATTAGATCACCAATATGCTATTTAATTAATCAGACCCACATGCCTAATTGGCTGCCAAACTAGTATAAGAACGTCATTAAATCTTGAATGATTATACTGAATAACCATACATTTCTAATGAAGATCTACTTTAAGTTGAATAAATCGCTCAAAATTATCCCTACCAATGTACAATCTAAAAAGTCAACAAAGATTCTAGTTCACTCTCTTAAAGAATAGTCAATGAATAATTTTATACATTGATGGGAGTCAGCAGAGACATGATGTTAAATCATTTACACGAAACTAAAACTCTCCCATCTATTTTTGATCTTGGACCATCTCTTAAAATCTGGTGTGATTTGTCAGCTAATTCAATACAATCAACTCGTACTTTTGAAACATCTATTAACACTTATGAAGGAGCTTAGTATAAATGTACTGTTGAATAAAGGTAGATGTTTAAAAGAACACAAGTCAACCCAAATTAAATTGTTTTTATCGAATTTTGGCTCTTTAAAGTAGATGAACCTTTAAAATCATATCTCATGAATCCAAAACGTATCTATTAGAATCAAATTGATTATTTTAACAAGAAAAATACTAATCAAGAATATGAAGCATTCCTATAATCAATGAAATAGACAACAACTCCACAGTATAAAAATAAAAATCCTTGTGGTTATAAAAAATTGCCATGGATCTGATTTTCTATTCATTATTATATTATTTTATAAATTTTTATATATTTATTTTAATCTACAATATTTCTAAATTTCTTAAATGTAAATTTCAATTATTGCTGAAGTATTTTACTAAATTTCATATAATTTAAGTTACATTTTAAAAACATAGGTTGTCCTCATAGATAAATCATATTTCTAATAAAATAGTTCACTCTCAACCATTAAGTGTAATTTTTTAAAGTTTCCTCATTTTTTAATATTAAAATTAGATGGATATTGTTTTCATCTATATTGTTATTTCTATGAAATCTGAACTATATCAAAATTAATATTCTTTTCAAAAAAAGTAACAAAAAAATGGATTAAATTTATAATTATTTATAACATTTACAAAATATTTCAAGCTAAATCTTAAATTAAATATTAATAAATATAAGATGATAAATCAAAAAGATATTACTTATGAAAACCAAGGAAAAATTAGTCTGTAAAATATTGGCATAATAAAAACCAAAATTTTTTAGTATCGCTTGAATTTTATTTCTAGCTTTAAATTTGATTAAATAAATATTTACAAAATAAATAGAAATTTTATCTGATTTAATAAGAAATGAAAATAGGAGTGGAATTGATTTAAAACTATGCTATATAACATTACAATTTTTATTAAATATTTGGAAATAAAAAAAAGGGCTCTCCCGGGAATTGAACCCGGCTCACATGCACCCTAAGCATGCATACTACCGATATACTAGAAAGCCTTCTCTAATAGAACTTAAGGAGATAACTTTATGAAGAAGTGAACAATTTATATTAATTTAATCATTATTTTTTCCTAGTGGATTATACAGATGGTAGTTTTATTTACTTTTCACCGTACCAGAAATTATCATCAACATCATGAGTATTATAATTAACCCTCTATTAAGAGGAAGATTTATTATTATAAGAATTTCTTGGCTTTTTCTACGCATTAGTTTCAATAATTATTTATTCTTGATCTGAAACCCTATTGATAACCTTTTTAACATCATTTAAATTTTAGATTGTAGCTCTTAATTGTTATGCTTCCTATTTCAATTGTTAAATTTTTTAAGACTTTTCATCAACATCAGTTCTCAAAAGTAAATTAGTATTTGTTTATTTTTAGATTTATATTTTTAATTTTTAAGCATGCTAATCACTCTCCTATAATTCTTATCTAACATCGCTAATGTATTTTCTAAATTAATTAATTATAAAATTACCTTAAATTTCTAAATTGTAATTCTAATTCATAATTTAAAAAAGATCTCTCCTTTTCATTTTCTTTAAGATCCCTTAGTTCCTATTACTTTTATAAAGTCTGTTGTACAAGATTTTCAAGTGTATCTCTAATCAATTATTCAACTTTCTATAACATATTCATTAATATACATCAGTTGTTGTTTAATTTTGCTTAACCAATAGTTTTTTTATTTAATCTCTTTTCTCTTCCAATTATATTGAAGCTTATTTTCTCAACTAGTTTCTAATGATTGAAATATTATACTTTTTTTTCTTGTTCAATATCAGACTTTGATTATTTAATTTAAGACTACACTTCCTTCAATCTTCCAACAAGTTCTTTGAAATACTCCTTCTTTTCCTATTCTTCTTTATCTTATAAATCATTATCCATTTAATCATTGTCTTCATTTTCTCCATTAATTTAGTCCTCTTGATCAGACATTTTAAAGTTAAATTATTTATATATTTCATAATATATTTTGCCTAATAATAAATAATCATCCAAAAATTATACATTGCTGATCATTTTCTTATTACATCTAATTGATATGATTAGTTTAGAAGAGACTAAATTTATTGTAAATATCGAATTCTCTTTCATAAATAAAGTTAATCTAAATCAAGATATACATATCAATTAAATGTTTGAAGATATATTAAATACAGAATTTAATTAAATAACGGAAGTAGATTCAAGAAATATAATAAAATTACTTTGTTTAATTTAATATACTATAAACAAAAGTAATCAAGACTTCTACTTTTTTCCTTTTCTTCTAGATACTTGTCTTCTCTTTTTTCCTTTTCCAACTCTGGCTTTTGCTTTCATTGCTCTTTTATCTTTTTTTAATCTTTTATCAACAGTAAGAACTTTTCTTGAGCTTTTCAGTTCTAGAATTAATATAATTCAATGTATACTTCCAGCAGCTTATCCTTTTCTAGCAACAATAACTTTTCTTTCTTATTCTTTTTAAATATTGGCTTTCTCTTTGTTATAAATTCTTCTCACTTGTTACATTTTAGTTTTTTCATTTATTCCATCAGTATCAAAAACTGTCTAAGCTTTTTTAGCAGCAGTTTTAAGTTTTTTTTGAGCTTTTTTCCACTTTCTAATCTTTGCTTCCATAATCTTGAATAATTAAATTTTATAATTACTTTTTTAGGTACTCTAGAATTAATTTCGTATAATCTTTATTTTTCTTATTAAAATTCTTCTTTAGTAATTGGTTCCATTTTAAATACATGTCTTTCTTCATCATCTTTAAACCATTAGGGTAAATCTTAATCTTCCCATTTATCTCTTCCAAATGAATTTTCTATTATTTATTCTCTAGTTTTTTTTCTCATCATTTTTTTAGCTAATGCTAGATTAGTAGCTAATTCATCAATATCATAATCTTCTAATTTTTTTTCAGGAACAATTTCTAATTCTTTATGATTAGGATCTTTTTCAGATGCAATCTTAGCTTTCTTTTCTTCTCTAGCTGCAATTTTCTTAAGTTTTCTTCTTCTTTTCTCCATATCTGAAATAGGAAGATTGAGTTCAAATTATTTAACTTTTTCATCTTCTCCTGGAAGTGGTTATTATGTAATTTTTGCATCTAAAATTATTAATAATAATTATTACTTAATTTTCTTTAATATTCTAATTCTTTTTTATCTACTTTCTTTAATAAATCATCATCATCTTTATTATCATCTAATTTATATAAGTCATCTTGAATTTATTTCTATAAATTCTTTAATTATTTTGGATCCATGACTTTTTCTTCCTATTCATCACTATCTGAATCATCTTTGAATTTATCAACTGGTTTTTCTTTTTCATTTTTCTCTTTTTTCTTTTTTTCCTATTATGTAATATTTTGATTTTTTAAGGGATTATCAAAAGCTCCGTCTTGCTATGATTTAAGTTATTCCTTTAATTTCGAGAATTCCTCTTTTTAAAAGAATTTACTTTTCAAATCAGAAGGCTTCAATTAATCTTCTTATTTCTTAACTTTTTTAATAGGTTTACATGCTAAATCATCTACATCAACTTCTTCTTAATCAGATTCAAGTGCTTATTTCTTTTACCTAATTCTTTCTAAAGCGTTTTCTTTTTTTTATTTTTTATTTTCATAAATTAATTCTAAATTTTAATCTAATTATTTCTAATTATTGAATGCCAATTTCTCTTTCTTTTATTTATCTTCCTATTTTTCTTCAACATCAACATATCCTAATTTTAGTATATTTTTATGTTTTGAAAATTAAAATAATTCTTAATCTTCTTCCTAAGGAGTAAATCCAATTCCTTTCCCTGCTAACTTCTTCTCTTATTGAGCTTATTTCTATTTTTATTTTCTTTATTCTTTTAATTCTTTCTTTTACTCTTGAATATATTATTATTCCAAAGCTTCTTTTTATCTATTTACCAATTAATCAATATCATCTTATTCTTCTCCATTTTCATTATGTTCATCCTCTTAATTATCCCCTTCAGCTTCATCAAGATCTTCATATTCAGCAACTTCTTATTCATCTTCCTTTTCTTAATTTTTTTACTCTCTTCTTTATTTTGATAAAAAATGTTTAATTTTGCTTCTCCATTTCAATAATTAAATAATTTCTCTCTTGCCCAACACTTTGATATCCTCCATTAAAATTTCATAATCTTAAGGAGGTTTAGTAAGAGGCAAATACTTCTATTTAGCCTCTTCAGTCATCTTAATACCAGCATACTCAATAAATATTGGATATGGATTTTCAGCGTGAAGAAATTCTTCAAAATCTTTCATCTAATATACTGTTTAATGAACATCATCAGCATATCCACTTCTATGTCTTTAAGTTCTCTTTTAAAGTATCTTATCTACAGAAACAATCTCTTTTTATATTTGTTATTGTAACATATCAGTTTCTGTATCTTTGAATACATGTTTAGAATCAAATAGTTTCTCATCTATGTATTCTGGTGCCAGATAATCTAGACATACAACAAAAATTTCAGCTGAAACAAATCTACTTGCTAGAGGTTTAGTAGCTTCTACTTTTGTAAAAAATTTATTAAAAACCCACATTAAAGAATTATAATCTGTTGATCTAAATACTTTGGTTACAAATACACCTCCTTTTTTTAGAAATTGTGATGCTAATCTTAAGGCAGACAAGACTAGATCATTTTAATTATAAGCATCCTTTGCCCAACTTGCTCCAACATTAGGAGCACCATCATGCAAGAATACATCTGCTTTTTATGGTATTTCTCTTTTTAGCAATTAAACACATTAAGGTGTTGTAATGTCTTAAGTAAAAGCTTTACATCCAGAAATTGGTTTAATATGAACCAAATCCAAACCTATTATAGTAGAACTTGTTGGCATTATTGAAGCACAAACCTGCATCCATCCTCCTGGAGCTGCACATAAATCTACTACTGTTCTTGCATTGTTGAGAAAATTGTATTTGCGATTTAATTAAAACAATTTAAATGCTGCTCTTGATCTATATCCCTGATCCTTAGCTAAATTGTAATATTTATCTAAACGAGAACGAGCTTTTGTTTTTCTAGGCATTTTAGTTATTAAAATTAATTTGTGACCAAAATAATAATTTACATATTATAGTAATTATTATTTTATTCAATAATTTTTAATATATCTTTGATTAATATAATCTATTATCAATAACAATAAGATAATTTAAACCAAAAATTTCATGCATTTAAAAATCAATTTTTTCTATTAATTAATTGTTTTATTAGTTTTTAACTATTATCTAATTTTTGCACATCACTTAATCTATTCTGAATTTACAATTATAATTTTCTAAATTTTAAATATTGAGATACTGTAAATTTGTTTGTTAAAATTTTGTTTATTTCACTGAATTTTCCTAATTAATATTTTCTTATTCTATTCTTAATTTCATTTACATTTATACAGGAGTGGATGGTGCTGAATTTTTGTGTTTTTAATCCATCTATTTGAAATAATTTGTTGTTAGTTATAATCCCTTCTATTCATGTACAGATTTATGATTTTCTTATTTCTAAGCAACAAATACTTGATTTAAACTTTTTTAAAGACAATTAATTTATTCCCCATATTTTTATTTTACTTTTTAAATCTCATTTTGCATTTCTTCATATAACTCATTAATCTTGTCTTCAATCTTTTTCCTTTTCATCATAGGCGACTCCGAATTTGGTGTAGATACTCTTTGTTTATTCAAACTTTATAATCCATATTCTGACTAACAATTTTTAAAATTGCATATCATACCACTTTATTTATAGCTTTTTCATAAATCTCTACGTCATCGAATTAATGCTCTAACATAGTTCCAGTTTCATTAGTTTAAATAGCATCTATATTATCATTAATAATCATTGTTCCTAAATCTTCTTCCTCTTCACATTCAACCAAAGTATCCAATGGAACTATTACTTATTCTTACTATAATTTAAATTATTTTTCATTCTGCTTTTACTATTTATTAATTTTATATTAATCAATACATTTCTTTTACTTTAGAATATATTATTAAATATATTCTCTGTTCTTACAATATTTTTGAAAAAAAGTGTCTTATAATAAATCTTTAGTTGAAGGTCTCTCCTTGGGATCCAAAATAAGACATCTTTTTACAAATAAATTAAACTCCTTTGACCATTTACTTTAATCTGTCAATGAATTTGGTGGATTATTTTTAATAGCAAACATGGCTCTAATTGGATGAATATGAGCATAAGGTGGTTCACCTTCTGCCATTTCTATTGCTGTAATGCCTAAAGACCATATATCTGTCTTTTTGCTATATCTTGATTTTAAGAGAATCTCAGGAGACATCCAAAATGGACTTCCAATAACTGTATCTGTGTCTGCCATAGTATGTACCAATTAAGTAGAAACTCCAAAATCAGCTAATTTAATATTTCCCAAATGATCTATTAATATATTCCCACATTTAATGTCTCTGTGTATTTTTTTATGGCTATGCATATAATCAATCCCTTTTAATGTTTAATAAAGTATAGTTGCAATGATTTCTTCAGGTAATGGATGCTATAATGCTTTTATCAATTCTATCACGCTTCCTCCTTAACAATATTCCATGATTAACCACAATTATCCATTAAAATGATAAGAGGCAAAATATTTAACAATGTTATCACTTTTGCAATCTCTAAGTATTTAAATTTCTCTTTTTAATGATTCAATCTCTCCATTAGAGGGAACTATTTTTATAGCAACTACTTTTCCTGTGTCTAATTGAATGCCTTTATAAACTTATCCATATGATCCTTCTCCTATAATATATTCGAGACGATAATGATTTTCTGGGTTGATTTGACTTTCATTCATTTTTTGAAATTATTTAAATTAATCGTTGATGGATAATATACCACAAGCATAGTATGAAAATTATTTATCATTCAAAGGAAAAAATATGTTCTCACAGACATTATGAAAAAGAGAAAGCATCAATCTAGTCTTAATGAAGAGAGAGCACGTTAAATCAAAGAGAGAATTTAGAAGAAAAAATAAAAAACTAAAGATTTTGTTCATCCTGAAAAATTTGTAGATTAATATCGCAAATAATAAACAGCATATTCATATTTTAAAAGAAAAGTATCTTATACTAGTTATATTTATTTAGCAACGTAAATAAAATTTAGAAACACTTGACGTAAAATCTATTCCCATTAATAAAACATTACTTGTGGTGAGAATTAGAGGGTACTCAATTTTTACTACTTTATTTTAGTGTTAAGGATATTTCTAATAGATAATAGAAAATATTAAAGGAATTAAGATTAAGTAGGGTTAATACAGCTGTATTTTTGAAGACTACTGTTGAAATTTGGAAAAAGTTAAAATTAGTTGAGAACTATATTACATATGGGTATAAACTCTAGGATAAATTTAGATTGCCAACAAGATAAATTATCAATGATTTAATTGTTAAAAGAGGACATATAATGAAAGAAAAAGAAATTATTGCATTAAAATCTAATGAAATTATTGAAGAGTATATGAGTGAAAAAGATATTATATGTATTGAAGACATTGTTAATACTATTGTAAATGCTACAGAAAACTTTGATTTTGTTACCAAATTCTTAGTGTATAGACTTTAAAAATATGATTAGTCCATTAAAATTAAATCACCCAGAAGGATAATTAAAAAGTGGCAGAATTAAAAAGCCATTGTCAAAATAAGGAGAATGGGGTTATAGAGAAGAAAGAATAAACAACCTTGTAGAAAATATGATTTGATTTATGTATTTTATCAAAATTATTATTAAAATCTCCATATGATTATTCAATTCAGACCATATAATCTAAAGGATTATAAATTAAATTCTTCAAAATTTTATCTTTCTATCTTTTTATTTTCATAAATGAGAAACATTTATTAATTTGAAATAAAGGTTGAATTGATTTACCTTTTATACAAAAAACGAATTAATACTAGAATACTATATGCTTGTCTTATTCATAACAAAACTTTTTAAAAGAATTTAAGTAAGTGATTAAATTGGATTAAAATTGTTAAAATGAAATAAGTTTAGGAATTACTTATTTTTTTATTCAATAGAGATGTATCAATTAATTATGAAGATGGATTTATTAATTTAATTATTTCATATTAATTCTTTAAAGTGTTTAGTATAGTTTATCATATTAACTTAAGTTATTAAGTTATGTTTTAGAGAAAACACATTTAATTATATGAGATTTTAAGTTGATAAATTTTGAAGTTTAATTCTATGTACAAAAATTGACAATTTTTATTGAATTCTGAACTTTTTTGAAGATTGCTAATTTAGATTCAGAATAATTCGAGCTAAAATTGAGAAGTATGCCTATTTATAATATATGGATAAGTTTAGATTATTGTTTATAATTGAAAATATAGATTGAGTGTAATGAAAAGTGATGAAATATTTAATATATTTTATTCAATAATAATTCTTAAAGGAATGGCTTCACAAATGTATTTATTTGTTAGATTTCTGTTAGAGTTTTTAAGGAAAAGGATTACGAATTCATTTATAAAACCAGAGCAATATAACTATAATAAACTACAGACAATCCATTGAAATTAGATAGGCCTAAAGTGACAATATAGAGAGGAAGAAAAGCAAATGTGCAAATAAGAACAAAAGGAAATTTTGTTGATCCATTATCGAGAGCAGCCAATTAAAAAACTTAACCAAATCCATTAAGCAGACCATAAACTGTTGATCCATTAGCTAGACCAGCTGCATAACCATCTTCTAAAATAGAATAGTCTCAAGCGTAAACTTAGGCTAAAAGTGTTGAACCAAATAAGACTTAGTAATAATAATAAGAAGGGAAACTTGAAATTGATGCAGAAGAAAAACAAATAAAAGCTACAGGAGAATTTTCAATATATTGGTAAGAAATTAGAGATGATTTCTAAAATATATTTCAAATAAAAACATATGATTTAGACCAACCAGTGCCAAATGTACTATAACATTATATATCATATAGCCTTTTGGATCAAATGTTCAGACAATGAACTAATTTGATGGATAAGCTAAGGCAGCATATAGTGGAGATAATAAAATCGAATATTAAACCCAAGCTCCAAAGTAAGGTAATTCAAAGATGATTTTACAAAAAATTTATATTTAAAAAGTCATGGATATAAGAAGAGATTTAAAGAGATAATGGGTAAATGGAGACAAGGTTGCATCTTTATAATTAGCAATCTAATCTTGCAAATTATTGATTGATAATGACAAACCTCTTTTTGCTCCTATTAAGTATGTTTACATAATTGATATTTTGGAAACTTTTGGCAAATATGTGATCGAGAGATTGTTAAAATTGAGTTATCCATAATATACAGATCAAAAAATAGCTGAAATTAGTTTGTAGAGTGTAGTAGGATCAAATATATCTGAAACTGCTTCAGAAATAGGTAGAAATTGGATTAATAAAATTGGATCTATAAGAGAATTATTACCTAGATTATATATAGAAGCAACTTTATTGAAGGTATATTATTTCATTGATTAAAATTAAATTAAACCAATATTTTAAAGATTAATAAAATAGGTTAGGGCTATTGGTGATTATATAAATGTATAAAATTGATAATATAAAATAGGCTTTGTATTTTGCACTTTATTTGTTTAGAATAGGAGCTGAATTGTTTTCTGGAGAGAAAGATTATCTTATATCAACATTAAAAGATTTTTTTATTTATATGAATCAAAAGAATAAGTTTGGAAAATTGGAAGTTTAGGGTGATTAATATCTGAGATTATTTGAACCATATTTAATACAAACATTTAGACAGTATTCATAAAATTGTACAGAAGTAATATATAATATAAAAGTAAATTTTAGAGAGAATTTAAAGATATATTTGAACATTTTAGATAGAGCACATAAAATCATTTTGTTTTGAAAAAAATGATTGAATAATTTTAAGCTGTTCATATTAGTTCTCTTGCATTAGAATTATTTTCAATTATGCAAGCATATCCTGTGGAAAATAAATATCAATTATATGCTTGTTTTTTACCAAAAATAGCAAAAGGATTAACTAATGCTGCTGCTGGTTCTGAAATTTGTGAATATGTTTTACAGGACATTTTATAAATTAAATCATTCCCATTATTTTTAGAAATCTTGGCATCTCTGATAGAACTCATATTTAGATCATTTTAAGGATATTAGAAAAATTAATTCTTTTTCTTAATTCTATAAAGATTTAATGATTTATTTAGTATGGTAGAGAAGGATTAAGTGAATACTAATTAAAGTAAGGATACTTTTATTAAATTACATTAATTTATCATTAAAATATTTTAAGATTCTTAAGATATTTCAGAAATACTATAGATTGATACATTTATAACATGTATATAATTTTTCCCAGAAGACATGAAGAAATTAGTTTGTAATGATTTGCTTTCAATGATAATAAATAGAGATTAGAAAGAAAAAATTACTGATCCTATGGCTGTTCATTCAATCGTTAAGTTAACAACTAATTTAAACAATAAGAAATCTATTACCAAAGATGAATCTAAAAATTTAGCCAATATAATAAATTTGTTATTACAGAAAATCGATTTTGGAAAAGACTTAGAATAATCGTTAAATTTATACGCTGAATTAAGAGGATCATTTGGAAATATAAGTGGTTTATCAGAAATCTTAATAGACAGAGCATTAGATTTAATATTTAAAGGAAAGAGGTTGTCTAAAGGAAAAAATTAAAAAAAAATAATTTCTTTTTATTAGGCATGTATAGCCTACAGTTTTATAACAATTCCAACAATTGATAATCCAATTTCAAAGTTAAGAAAATATATTTAAGTGGCTCAAGTTGGCTTATCATTAAATTTATTATCATAAAGTGAGGCAGTTATTAAAACAACAATTGAAACTCTTCTTGATTTACCTGATACACATAATGGTCGTCCGATTGATGAAGTTATTATGCCATATATATTGGATTTAATCTCTTTTATAATAATAGTTCCTGATGATCCATCTGCAGGTTATTTAAATATCTTTTAAGGATTGTTGAAAGCACTTGAATAAATTAAGTGGAACCAGAAGAATGGAGGTATACATTCGATTGTGGTTTATGTAAATTGCATATAATATTTATGTGCATAAGTATAGGAAAGATTGCCTTATCATTTTGAAAATGTAAAATCAAATGATGCTTTGTTCAACAAAGATTCATAATTTAGTTTAACAATATTAGAATTAGTTTAACAATTATATATTAAATTAGGTGAATAAGCAACAGCAATTATAAAATTAAATATTACAGATTCAATAGTAATAAAATACATTATAAAATCTAGGAAAATGGTTTGATAGTAAGATAGATGTTAAGTTGTTTAAATAGATTATTATTGTTGTTGAAATTTAATAAGGAAGCTGAAACAACATTTATTATTTTCATTGAATTGATATATAAAAAGATAAATGAATTGAATAGAGATAGGACAGGAAAAGTATAATTGTCATTGTTGAAGCCATATTTTCTGTTGACTTTTATTAATATTGAAAAATCAACAACAGTAAATAAATAATTAATAATATATATAGTTTAATTATGAAGAAAAAAAGAATTAAATGATAAACATTTTAGAATCAGCTAAAAATTGAGTAATGATTTCATTTTAGATATTATGTTAAATATATATATAAAAAATATATATTTTTAAAATAGATTTAAAAAATAAATAATTTATATAGTTTTAGATTATTAATATAAAAAGAAAAATTAAATCAAAAAATTCACACTAATTCTGTTTCTGATTGATCAATTTGACTAATTTGAGTAAATTATTATCTTTTAAAAAATTGAATTATTAATCTTAAAGCAAGAGGTATTATCATTACAAATAATAGACCAAGTTTTATTTAATCAAATTAAGCAAAAAATATTTTGCAGAATAATCTTTTTGTTTCAGATGAGCCTGCAATTTTTCTTGTTGCCTTCTTTTCAAAGGTTTCCATCCAATATACGAACATGTAGATTAATAGATACTAAATATTTTGGAATATTTAGGTTAGTATTTAATCTGATTCAATTTTTAACAATTTTTATTATTTTGAATAGAAAGCTAACAAATAACAGGGGAAAAATAATATTGAGATTCCAGAGATGTCATGAGTTTCAAATTTATTTTTGGGGTTATATCCTCCTCCGTCTGTACAAAGAGGTTGCTTCAAAATGTTTTATTTCCATTACTGTTTTATATCAATCAATGATTATTCATAATGTCTTTCAAAATACAATACAAAAGCCAAAGCAAAAATTATAAAAGTAATCATTATTGTTTATAGGTATTTACAAGTATTCATCAATAGAGAATTTCTGAATGCATTTTCTATCAATTTTTCCAAACCACAATAATAATATACATAAAGTATATATCCTCCTATTATCCAACCTATAACTATTTAATTCAGAAAATGAACTCCAAAGTATAACCTTCCTATACCGATTAAGAATGCAAAAATTGCAATGAACATCTTGAACTTTGAATACGATAAAAATTGATGTGAATAAATCTATTTATATAATTCGGAACTAAGAATTATTAAAGAAAATACTTTGATATTGATTTTACGTCTTCAGTTAGTTTTTCTGATTATAATAACATACTATCATTCTATTGGTTATATTTTTGCAATATAATTGTTTCTATTAGTATGGCATAAAACACAAAGGACCTTAAAGAATGACCACTTGGATCTCCATACCCAGTATAACAGAAATCCAATTTTATCTAAGGATCTATGTAGAAAGGTCTTGGTTAAATCATAACCATCTTAATAAAGTTGCCAAATGAAGCAGCGATAGCATTCATTGTAATAAGCTTGAAGATCTAAATTTTATTTTATGCCTTTATCCATATCAAAAGTGTTAAAATATTTGTACAAGAAGCATCTCCTGCAGTTGAGAAAATTAAAAGAGTATACTCTATGATAATGTTAGGAAATTTACCGAAAATTCCAGTTTCTTTTCCATATTCAAATTACTATTGGAGAAATTTAGTAATTTCATTACTTAAATTATATGTTAAGCTCCCAAAATAGTTATCTAGCACTAAGAATATGAGCAAGATCACAGTTGAGATTATTAATTTGTACATTAATTAAAAGAATTTAGAATTAAAAAGGATTTAAATTTTTCTTATGAAATTCCGAAATTCTTATCAAGAATTTATTAATAATTTTTTTCATAATAATTAAATGTTGCAATTGATGACAATTTTAATATAAATGGAATTAAAAATGGGATTTTATAGAATAACTCATTAAATTATTGAGATTTAAGGGAAATTATCAGTTTATTTATGTAATTAAACAAAGAAAATTATAGTTAAACTTATAGTTAGAGATTTTCATAAAAACAAACTGTTTTGGATGAATGAAAAATAATTTGGCTATTGTTCTTTATAATTTCAAATCACAATAAAATTTTGAAGAAGTTTACGAAAGAAAAAATAATACTATTTTCTTATATAAAATTAAATGATTTAAATCAAAAATATTTTTGAAAATTCCAAGCTTCTAATAATATAAAGACAATAAGTGAGTGATATTAAATATAGATAAGTAGATATAAAAAGATATTAATTTTGTGTGTGCAAATATAAATATAATAGCAAATATTATTATATAGTTTTGGTAAATGTATAAATTAAAAATAAAAATTTATAAAATTTGTATGTTTTTAAAACACAAAATCACCATTCTAATTTATCTAAATTTTTTTCAAATTCAGCAGATCCTTCATAAAATTGGGAATACCATTATCTCCAATTTAATAATGCTTAATCTGCATTTGATTTCATATTATATCTTAAGGTTTCTGAGAATATTTTAGCATTCCATAATTTAACATCAAAGATCACTTGTCTTAATTCAGCATGAAGAAGGTAAGCTGATAACCAATAAGGTAAATAACCATTTGTAAATACAGTATGATAGACTTTTTAAGTGAATTTTTCAACTGGTTAGATAGCTTACTTGAATAGGACTTCAAAAATGGCACTCTTTACATATAATGCAACAGTTGCTGGACCCATCTAAAATCCAGTTGCCCATACTGCATGAAATTTATATTTATTAAATAAGATAACATATCCATCTAATAAAAGTACATTCAAATATGGAATAAGTTCTTTATTGACTAGATATTGATCGAATAAAGTTTTTTAATAGGTTCTACATTTTTCTGATGGATGAGTCATTTTTTCTAAGAAATCATGATCTTTAGCATTTTTAGTTCTCATTTCCCATTTCAATTATAATAGCCATGCTGGTATAATATCCATAGCTGAATAATGTACATAATCAAAATGTTTCATATCAGCTCCATTTTCTGGGATTTCTTGGATGTGACAATTTACATAATTTACACTTTCAGCTCTCAAAGTAAGATGTTCACTCTATTCATTCACCAAATCATACCATCTAAATTAATTTATTATATGTACGGTTTAGATTCTTGAGAATGAAGCCAAATATATACAATTCCTTTTAATTCTTTGACAAGATAAGTTTTAATTTTAACTTCTCCATCAGATATTTTCTACAAATATTCTCCTTTCTAATTTTTAGTCACTCTCTCAATATCTGGATAGCAATATGTTGATACTACTTTTGGATCTAATTTATCAGAATTCACACATAAACCACTTTTGCCATCAAAAGCCCATCCATGAAATGGACATCTAGAAATAAATATTATTAAATTATTACTCAATACAGGATCTGAATTTTACCTATCCTCCTATTCCTAAATTGGCTCCCATATGTGGACAATAAGCAGCTACTGCATAAACATTTTTATCAGTTCCTCTATAGTATGCAATATGTCTTCCACATAATTTTATTTCTTTCACTTCTCTATTAAATAATTATCAACAATACCCTTATTTCAACTCTCCAGATCTACATAGACGATACCAACCATTAGGATAAGATGGTGGGCATTTTCCTCTTGGTAATTTGTTTCTTATATTATGTTGATCTAATTTCTCAACAATACTAAAGAATTTAAACTTTCTATAGTAGAGGTAATAAAGGACAATGCCAATCAAAGTTATTAAGAGTTCATATGATAAGATTATCATTTTGAATAGGATTTAATCAATAAATTTATATTTTATATCTTTTTTTAGTATATATAGTTATATTATAATATATTACTATTTAATTTGTTAAAATACTAGAGAATTTATTACAATTAATAAGTTTTTTTTATCTTGAACATGATAGTCAAGTAAAAATCATAAACAAACAAAACATGAACATAAAATCATCGTTAATAAACCATTAGAACACTAAAAATAACAAATTATTATACTATTTAAAATATGTTTAGAATATTATAGATAATATTATTAAACTTTCATTCTTTAAATATGGCATATCTCAACATATTCTAAAGTCTTTTTTAAGTTTCTTTATCAAATAAATTGCCCTCTTGTTGAAGCCTATCGTTCGAAAAACATTCAGAAAACAGATAAGCTTTTTTTTTATATCATAATTGATAGATTTTATTTGAAACTATTTCAATCAATATTATTTATTCGTAATTTAAAAATCTGCATAAGTCTTTAAGTTTTTTGTATTTTTATTGAAGTATAATTAAAGTATAATTAAAGTATATTTTTGTTCTTTAAGTAAAATAATATTAATTTTAATTATTGATGTCTATATTTTCAACTCAATGCTTATTAAAGTTAAGATTCAAAGTGTATAGTTTATTATTATTTTGTAATCCAAATTTATATTCTATTATTAATAGATCCAAAAAATTATATTATTTTTCTTTAAATTTTTAAATTAAAGATAGTATTTAATTCATCTTTTTTGAATAATTTTGTAAATCTTACATGAGACTTTTTATTTATTAATCGAGAAATTACTTTTGGCTGTTTTTCTTCTATTTTTGAATTAATTTAATTTTGAGTATTAGATTTATTGAATATTGTATAAATAATTTTATTTTAATTTTAAAAAGATATGTTGTAATTCTAATTTAAATGTAATCTTTTAAATGTTAGATTTATAATGTTATTCCTAATCTCCAAAATTGAATTTTTATGTTCTCACTAAATGATAGTTCATAATTTAAAAATATATTTTTACTTAGAGCTTAAAAAAGATATTAGGATTATGGAATATATTTTGATAAAGCCTAATACTCTACTATTTATTTTTTTTAATTAATGTATAGTTTGTTAAAAATTTGAATAATAAATTTGTGCAATTTTACATAATTATAAAATTTATATACCAACATAAAAATAGTATTAAAAACAGTAAAATACCAATAATTTTTTAGAATGTTACTTTTAGGAAGTGAATTAGATTTTTTAGTAAAACACAATTTTATTAAATTTAAGGATTATTGAACTTAAGTTAATTTGCAAAACCTTAACTATTTAACATTTGTATAATAATTTTTATAAATTTCATTATTTTTATTAATTATAGATAACATGTTTTATATTTGATTTTTATTTGAAATAAAATTTTTAATTTAAATATTTTCCTAAAAGGAATTTTAATGGAACAGTCTTTAAAGCTAACTTGTTAGTAAAAAAGGGAGATTGAAAATATTTATTAATTTTTATATTATTCTTATGCGATTATTGAGTTTAGATTTGAGTAAAGAAAATGTTTTTTATGTTGAAGTTTTTCATCTTAAAACTTGAAGTGTTTTTCAAACATTCTATTTATTTGAGAAAAATTGTTATAGTAGCATTATTGTAACACAATAAGTGAAGGATGAAATTTTCATAATTTTTTATTTAATTGAGATGAGGAATTATGAACAATGTAAATTAGACAACAACAATTACAGTTAAATAAAATTATGGTTATATGATATTTGAGATCAAGAGAGCTTTATTTAAATTCCCAATCGGCCTTTGATTGTGATTTTATTTTTTTGTATTGAATTTAGGCCAACCCTAGTTTCCAGGGGTTTAGAAATACCTATGACAAATTTATGTTATCTTAATATTGATAGGACTTGATCCTGATCTTATTAAATAGTTTATTCATTCAAATCAGTGTCTATTGATTCCCATTCATTTAGGTTTGTTAAAATTTATTGATCCTCTTAGGATATTTGAATTTGAATTTTATCATAGGCTTCCATGTTGACGATTGATTTTATTTTTCGAAATTATAATAGTATTAAATGAATTGGTAAAAAATTGTTTAAATGATAATATCTTCAGTGCGGCCAATTAAATTCATAATAATTTATTATTAATTTTGTCATCAAACCTAAATTTTAGTATCTTAAGATGCATAAACCTTTAATGTATTTACCTATTATATAAATTATGTGAACATTTAGATTCATTCTAAGAATTAGGTATTTTAATAAATAAAAGAATAAAGAATGAAGAGGGTTTTGTTAATAAACATAAGGTTTATAAAAATGAAAAGTAAATTTAGATATAATTAAAAATAGGAAAGTATTTAA
Source organism: Paramecium sexaurelia (assembly GCA_000733375.1). Taxonomy (NCBI): domain Eukaryota; phylum Ciliophora; class Oligohymenophorea; order Peniculida; family Parameciidae; genus Paramecium; species Paramecium sexaurelia. The sequence continues at coordinate 213,165 of JPFM01000104.1, read as the reverse complement.
AATGATTGTAAGATATTTTGGAAATAAAAAACTGAATATAATTACTATATAATAATTAAGTTGTATTTATTAGAAAACATTTTTATATTAATTTTACTCCAACAACTATGGGATCTAAAAATTCAAAAGAAACAAGTAATATATAAATGAATAACTATAGATTCAAACGATGTAGTATAAGTAAGTTAAAAAAAAGAAAAGAAATAAATTCAAGTTCAATCATACGATAAAGCTAACTCAAAGAGTTAGAATTAGAAAATCAAATAAAAAGTGAAATAAGAATAATAAAGAATTGAGGGGCCTAACTTAGAAGAGGAACAACTTCAATAACACTAAATAACATTCTATAAAGGAGACTTTGAAAATTAAAATTTCGCTCAATAAGATCAGTCAACAGTTCTCAATAATAATGTTTAAAGCTAATTAAAAGAATAAGTTTTAGGATCAAGTTTAGATGCAAATGTTGAAATTCACGATGATCAGTTGATGGATGTTAATGGATGCAGAAACAAATTAAGAAATAATAGAAATATTAAGATAGAAGATCATGACCCAATAATCATAGCTCTTTTAGATGATTTGGATTGTCGAACATCTAGTCATCATCCAATTCAAAGTAAAGCGAAACCATATCTTGGATCTTAAATTATGATTTCTAATCGTATAATAGCTGGATTTTGGAGCAAGTTGGGACCATATAAAGTGACAAATTGTAACTTTAAACCATTTGAACTAGAAGACAATTAGATATACTTTGGAGAATGGTTTTAATAAAATAGAAATGGGTTTGGATTTTTGATTTGTGACGATTTCATTTATGAAGGATATTGGTTTAATGATGCCTATCATGGAGAAGGAAGGATAATTAGCAAGGATGGGAATATATACATTGGTGAGTTCAAAAATGGATAATTTAGTGGTGATGGATTTTACTTAAATAATGAGTAAGTAGTTTACGAAGGCGAATGGGAAAATGGACAAAAAAACGGTATCGGAAAAGAATAGATGCCCGATGGATCAGTATTTATCGGTTAGTTTTAGAACAATTAAAGAAATGGTTAGGGGAAATTATTCAATAATAAGGAATAATATGTTTTTGAAGGATAATGGATAAATGGAAAGGCTATAGAAGAAGGTAAAGTAATTTGGTAAGATGGTAGAAAATTTGATGGAAAATGGTGCAATGGTATGATGCATGGTCATGGTGTATTTATATGGCCAGGAGGAAAGAAATATATAGGAAATTATGTAAATAATGTAAGAGAAGGATATGGTGAATATTATTATCCAGATGGAAAAATTTATAAAGGAATGTGGAAGAAAGGATTAATGCATGGTTAAGGAATAATAATTTATCCAAATAATTCCCATGAAAAAGGCTAATGGAAATTAGGAAAGAGAGTAATAGTTTAAGAATAAAAAACCAAAGAAAAATCTTAAAAAAAGTAGGAAAATAAAACAATTTTACCACTTTGATAAAATTTTGATTTTTACTAATTTAGAGTTATTGTTATTAATAAAACTTAAAGTTATCTTATTCGATTATAAATCATTCTTTAAGTGCACAAATAAGTGCAGTTCCTCTTAAGGTCCAATAATCAGGAGGTTGATCCAAAGTTGGTAAATCCTATGAAAAATATTTGATTAAGTATTTACCACAGCTAAGACATAATTTGTACTTTATCCTGTAGTAGATAAGACACCAGCTCTGGTTTATGTTTTATAAACAGGGCAACTTTATTATTTAATGATTAATAATACCTATATGAATCAGATTTTGATTAATATTTATCTTATTGTATGGGTAAGAAATGAATCACCGGCATTAACATATTCATTTATCCCTTAAATATAAATTATAAATTATTACAAAATTAAGATCAGCCAAACTTTTTTTCTTCCATTAAGCTCCTTCCAAAAATAAACCACTAATAAAAACACCATCTACTGGTCGAATTGAGCATTATTCTTTTTCAAATTCTTAAACCTTAAAAGAAAACACAAGATTATCAATAGCAATTGCTGTCTTACGAGCATGAGTTTACAGAACTCCTGTCAAGAATCCTTAAGGATAAAAGAATCCTGAGATCCAAAAGCAATTAGGTCCACCTGTTACTAACCATTCTGACATAAACTTAACTCTTTCTTTTAAGTCTCTAATCCAAGATGCCAAACCTTTTAATGATAAATAACCCACTTTATTCCAAACTTTTGGAACTTCATTATTCATTAATGAATAATACATACTATCTAATTCCTAACTCATTACTACTATACCTTCAATAGCTTAAGCTAATCCTTATAATGTTCTTCCCATTGTTGATAGTAATATATTAAAACGTTCTAATTCTTATAGAAGAACTGTAGATAATGAAGGAATTAGATTTTTTTCTGGGTTTATTTACCATAATTCTTTATTAGATTCTTCTTTGCTCAAAAGAGAAGGTAAATCGTCTTAAATACTTTTGACCAACTCCAAAACTATTTAATCAGGTGTTTTTTCAGTTGATCCTCCACCTTCTCTTGGTTATATTGATAAGATAGTTTCAAGAATAGAGTCACTTTCTCTTTATTAAAAAGTGATGTTTGCATTTTCATGCATACCAAATACTGCAGGATCATCAGTCATAGGTAATGATTCGACATATTTAATATATTCTTCAATTATATTCTTTTCTGGTATTCTGTAAGTATTGTTCTCACAAAAAACATAATTATCATCTAAAACTTCATTGCAAATGAATTTTTTAAGAATAGTCATTAAACATCTTCTATCCCAATCATCAGTTACTCTACCTCCATAATTGATATTGCCACTAACATATAACATGGCATCCCAAGGTACAGTATCGTTTTCACTTAATAGCATTTTAATAACTGTTTTTGAGGTTTCAAGATCACTATCATTAAACTCATATTTTATATTCCATCCCAAAGGACCGAATTTCTTACGTTCTTAAATAATTGCATGGAAATAACATAATCCTAAAACTAATTTATGATAAATTTCTGGCTTTGATGCTGAATCTAAATAATCATTGGATATATCTTAAAGAGATCTTTTTAGATTTGCTTTCAAACCTCTTGGAGGTTCAGTTGTTAATTTGATTCCATTTTATAGAATACTAACTGGGAAATAGGAAGCAGGCATTGATGTTAGGAATAATCTATAACTAGGATTAATTGTAGCCTTCTTAGATGCAATTTCATCAACTAATTTTTCTAAATCTGGCATAAATGTTCTAGCAAGATGACAATTTTATAATAAAACCCAACCGCCTGTTCCAGTAGCTTCATTAATTTATTTAGTTGCTATTTTTCCTTAGCCTTGACCTAAAGAAATGATAGCTAGATTTTCTTCAAAGTTTCTCTCCTTAGCAAATTTCAAAATCTAAGATGTAGGATCAGCTCCTTATGATAATACAAATATAATTGGAGTTGAGACATCAGAATCATTATATAATGTTTCCATTGTTGTATTTGGAGATTCTAAATAAAACCTACCAGTATTTTACTCAACATAATTTGAAAGAGCAAACAATATCTTTTCACTTCTAAATATCTTAATTATCATCATTTTTTCAAATTCATCCAATTTTGATTAATAAGGTTCTTCCAATTTAACAACTAAAGGATCAGATGCTTAAATAAAAGTTTTCCATGCAGCCATATTTTTTTGTATATGTTAACATAATCCCCTAAATACTTCGAAATTTGCATCTAAATATGCAGCTAATTCCCAAGAGGATTCTCCAATAAGTATTTTGTCTGGGTTTGGTGGTATTTTAGATTTTTCTATAACTCCTGCTCCTCTTAAAAATGAACTCCAAAGTCCATCAGATATTTTATTTGCTTTTCTATTAATTTGAGCTGCAATCAAAAAGGAATAAATCAATTTATGTTATTCAAACAATCCTCTGCAAACATTTGTAAATATAACCTTTGTTATGACATCAATTAAATTTACTAATCTTTATTAAATTTCTTCTGATGGTTAAGCTTATCTCATAGCCAAATTAAACATAACTTAAACATATTGTAAAGAGTACTAATACATAGGATCAATAAGATTTAAATCTTTTATAACAAAGTACAACACTGAACCTCTAACTGCAACTGATCTATATTCATTACGCACTCTCTCTATAGTCTTTTCTAAAACAATAGATTCTTCAATCTTTAGATTACTCTCTTCACTTGTAGTTTTTGCAGATTATAATGATGTGATTAATTCTACATTATCTAAAATCTTTTCCGGATCTGCTTCAGCCAATTGCTTTAAAATCATAGCTTCTGATTCGCTTAACATTTTACGATATTATGCTAATTTCATAACATTCTCATCTTTCTAGATTTCAATTTCTTCTTTTTCTAATCTAACCACATCTGCCAATAATTATTCTTCTAAACCTTCGAATGTTACTGTGAAATTTATCACTGTAACTTTAATAAAGACTTCTGGTAAATATTTTGGATTTGGAATCTTTGTTGTTATAAACAATTTGAAATTTTTATCAAAATCAATATCGCCACCTTCACCAAATTTAATCAAAGTACGACCATCAGCTTCTTTGTATTACTTTTATAATATTGTTTCAATAGATGGGTCCAAATTTTCTTCAATATCTTAAATCAAAATAGGATAACCATTAGTAATACACAATCTCATATCATTTTAAAATTTAGAATCTGAAAATTTAACTACTTTTAATTTTAATTCTTAAAAAGAACTTTTAATCCAATTATTTGCTTATTATTATGGATCTATCATAAGAGGCCATCTATATCCTTAAGTAGCAAGAATAGAATTCTCTTAAGAAACAGAATCACTAGGTAATTTGTGGATTGTCCAATCTCTCAATTATAATGGGTCGCCCAATGTATTCACCAAAGTGAATTTCTCAGATACAGGAATTTATGCCTCTCTTACTTTTTCAGTCCAATGTGTAATCAATTCATTTCTATAAGGTCCAGTAAAAGGACCATTATAAGAGATAGATGCAGCTGCCAAAAAGACATCACCAATTAAATTTATAATAGAAACTCCTAATTCTTCAACTGTTCGAGCCCATCTTTCTGCTTCAGATGCTGTTAAACTAATTAATTTCTATGCTCTATCCAATCTAGCTTCAGTCAATTCCTTTAAATTTTCAAGATCTTATTTCTTTTATGCCATTTCTGCTGTCTCTTATTATAATTTCTTAACAGCCATTTTAACTTTCTAAAGTTCAGCTTCCTTAACTGATAACTCCTTATTTGCTTAATCTAATATTGCTTACATTTCAGCCACCTTCTTTTTCTTTGGTTCCACTTTCTTACTCACATTTGCATATGTATTCATAGCTATACACCATGTTGCCATATCTGCAGCAGGTTTAGCCTTTGTTCTAATTAGATCTGGTACAAAATCTTCTCTTGAAATTATTTTTCTTAAATTGAAAAGTGTTCTCTCCGGAATATTATCTCTTGGATAATTCTTTAATTAACTTACAAATGATCCAACATCAATCATAGCTTTTTTTGCAGAATCCCAACTTGTATTTTAACCCAATAATGTTAACACTGCCTCTAAAACCATAACAACTGCTTGTGGAGGATTATTATAAGTTCTAACAATTTTTATTTCATTTTCATCCATCTGTTCCACTGCCTTTAATGCTTTTTCTAATTCAGGCATTACTACATCTAAATCAGCTTAAGCATCATCTGCTATAATTTTCACATCCTATGCTTTTTTATTTACTTCCTCAGTTTCAGCCTTAACTAATTATTCCTATTGACTAGCCAGATAAGAATCTTGATTAACCTTTTCTAGTGCCTATTAAACCTTTATTGAAGATTCTTCTAATTAAGGTTTTAAATCTGTTAAAGTAACTTACAAACCTGCTACTTATTCATTAGCCATTTTTAATTTCACCAATCCTCCTGAAAGTCTCTTTTATTTTAATTACAATTCTTCTCTTTTTCTTTTTAAACTAGTTAAATATAATCCTATTAAATCTAAATAACTTTTTGGAGTAGTATAAACTTTTCTTTTTAGAGCAGCCTCAAATTTATCAGCACAATCTTTGGCTGTTATGTGAATTTCCATACACATTTATGCTAAACTATCAATCAATTATTTCTATGGAATATCTGTTTAAGGGAAATCAGTTTCTTATTCTAATATTTTTGTTGCTACAGATACCAAAGCTTCTGCTGGCCAACTAGAGAACCAATCTAAAGTACAACAATCTACCATAGCAGGAAATTTACGACATCTAACTCTTAAGGCATCACCTACAGGTGACATACACAATACTATATGTAACTGATTTCTAACACTTTCTACAAATGTTTTGTAAAGTGTATCAGGATCTTCAGGTCTCTTTAATCTTGAATTTATTTTCTTTATTTCATCAAGCTATTATTACTTTTCTTCTGGCTTCCATATATTTGGTACTTCTCCTGAATTCAAAATATTATTTATATCTTCTAGAAAACTTTCATATACTATTTGAGAATCAGTAAACAAAAAGCATAATGGTTTCTCTTACAATGCAGAAGCACTGAACATTTTCTTTAAAAATTCTTAAAAGTTGTCAACAGAAAAATTTTTTGTTATTTCTAATGACAATGTTTATTGATTCTACATAAAAGCTGATAACTTAGTTAAAGATTACTTTCCTGATCCTCCAACACCAATCAACATAGCATTGCCTCTTGGCTGCCTAAGTACTCTTGAAATTCTTAATATATGATCAATTGCATCCCCAAAGAATACTAGTCTTGTCTTTGAATTGCATTCCATATTGTAATCATCTAATTTATCTTCTAAAATCTTAATCAACTTTACAAGATCTTTGATTTCTTCGTAATCTCTATTATCTGAATCAATTTTCAAAATATCTCCATAAAGAACTTTACTAGCTCCATAAACATCATCCTTTGTCATTCTAGATTTAAATTATCTTCCCAATAAATCTCCAACTAATTCTTTGAACCAATCACGATCAATATCATTGATTAATCTATCATAAAAAACTCTACTAACTTCATGTACCCATAAACGAGTAACTTAATCCACTTCTCTAACTAATCCAGGTTTGACCATTAAAATTCCTTAAAAGACTTTGCTAACATCTCTTAAATTAAAAGTATAATGAAATTTTGAAGGGATTGGCAATTTTTCTTTGATTATTCTAATGTAAACCTCAATAGTTGCACTTGTTAAGGTATCTGACATTTTTTTAACAGGATCAGTAAATCCTTATCCGAAAAATCCATTAAGTATACTGAAAAAGATTTTGAATAGAGTAGCCTAAGCAGGTTAAGGTAAAGAAAGCATATTAAAATGCCTTGTGAATCTAGGAGTTAGTGGATTACGACCACCACCTGGTGGAGCACTACAACATAGCAATGTAACATTTTCAATGAATTTCTAAAAACGCTCTTTTCTATCATATAAAAATCCTTTATCAACCAACAATCTAAGTAACTCAATAGGAGGTTATGCTCCATATTCTTCTAACTGTGGCATATTAACATCATCAATAAATATACAAGTTTAACGACCAGGTTTAGCAGTTAACAATGCTTTCCTAGTTTTTTCAAGTTTGTTTTCAATAGTCATTTAAGTTACCATAGATGTAGTTTAAGCAGAAAATATAATATAGACTGGATCAATAGATCTTGGTTCTTATATTTAAACTAATAATTTTGCTAAGACTTGACTCTTTCCAGTTCCTGTAGGACCAGTTAAATATACTTTTTTATTGATGGACAGTAACTATTCAATTATGTATGAGTATCTAACAGTATCTACAGTAGGAACAAGCATATTGAAAAACTATTCAGTTGGATCATAGATAAATTCTTCTATTTTATCATTCCAATGTTTGAAAGATAATTCATTTGAAGTATCCAAATAATAGGAATACACTTAGTCTACATTTGGGAAGATGATACTCTAAAAACGGTCTCGGAAGAAATCACTCATGTCTTCATGATGTTTGTCATCAATTGAAGCACCTACAGACCAAATACATCCAAATGTAAAAGCATATAAAATAAATCTCTTTCTTGAATCTGGAGTCATTGTAATCTTGAATCCATATTTTTCATTGATAAATGCTTCTAATAAATTACACAAGGAAACAACTTATTAAGTATCATTAGTTCCAATAGTTTCCTTAAATGTTTTTCTGACTTTTATGATTACATCATTGACATACTCTTCAAATAATGAAAGTAAATATTTCCTTTCATTTGGCTATAAGATTTCTACTTGAATAATATTTCCATTTACTTGAACTTCATTGGGACCAAATTCATTTTCTACCCAAGATTAAACATATGGGAGCCATCCCAAATCTTCTTATGTCAAATAGACCATGCCACATCTACTTACAGTGGCAGGAGATGCAACCTTTAAATCTTATACTTCAAATAACATTCTCATTTGTGTTCTTAATTTGATACGTTAACCATTTGCTAAACAAAGCATCATATTATCATCTAAGACTGTATTCATATTTTCAATCCAAAGTGCGTCAACTGGACCATCAAAGACCACCCACTTTTTTTCATTTGTTTCATCAGCTGCCGCTTCTCTCATTATTTAAGATGCTAAACCATCTTACCATTCTTATGTGAACACATTCACTTCACCATATAGTTCACCCATTGATATACATTTTGGATTAAGAACATATGTTGTAACTAATTAATATCTTTGATCCTGATGATTGAGTTTCCTTAAATCACTCATTGTCATTTCTAAACATTTATAACATGAAGTTTTTCCAGAATTTGTATTTCCAACCAACATTACTCCAAATCTTACATTAAATGTTTCAAATAATTGAATAGTCTTTGTAATCAAATTAGGAACTCTCTACAATTTCATCTTATCCAATGATTATTCTATCTATTTTTACAAATCTCCGTAGTCTACTTCCTTAATTATTGCTGTTGGGAATAAATCACTTATCAATGCTGAAAATAATGGTAAATCATCTTTTAAAAATTTAGGTACATTGCTGTCTCTCATGGCTCGAATCAGAACAGCATCTTCTGGTTGGTTGATATCTGCTCTTTTTAAAGCTCCTGCCATAACTAACACTGATTTTACTGCTCTCATACCAAAATCATAATGATCTTACTAACTCAACTGTTGAGAACTCAATTAATACAATTAAGTCATCTTTTAAGATAAGGACTTAGCATCTTCAAATCCTTCTGCTTAAAGCATAATTTCTGCAATCAATTTATAATCAGGAATCATCATTGATACTGGTCTAAATAACACTTTTAAATTGTCTGGTAATTCTGTTCTACCTGCATATCCTGGATTCATTGTGATAAATACTCCTACTTCTTCTTTTAAATTTATTGGTTTGTCTGGATTTACAAATATAAATTATTAATCCTTCCTTATCAAGGCTTATCTAACAGTTAATAATTGTTGTGCTATAACACTCAACACTTCTATATCTATACGATTGAATTCATCTAAACATGCCCAAGCACCTTATTAAACCAATCCACTAAATAAACGACCCATCATTTTATATTCAATCTAATCTGAACAATTGAAAACTACACAAAACATTCCCAAAGCTTTTGCCAAATCCTTTGTTGATTCTGTCTTACCTGTACCTGCTGGTCCTGCTGGAGCTGCTCCTAATTTAATGTTTAAAGCTCCAGTAATTGTCATCCAACATCTGTCTGTCAAATTAGTAATAACCAATCTAGTTGTAGCTCCTAAATATTCATAACCATAATTCAATTTAGCATTTACCTATTTCACTATTATCAAATCATTTTCATCCATATAATATCTTAATTATTATTACCATGAAAACTCACTTATTGAACTAACATTCTCGTCAGTTAATGCATCCACAATATCTCTAGCATGAACATCTTAAGTGATCAAAGCTACGATTACCTTGTGTTCAAGAGGTTTCAATTAAGTCCTAACCAAAGCAGTTAAACCATTTAAAGATTCATATAGTAAATTGTAATGCTTTGATAATGATGTAGAATCATCTGCCATACTATTTATAGCTTATTCTGTATCGTATGTCCATATCAAATTTGATATTGTTGCTACTACTTATGCTGGTTGATGTGTTAACCAATGGTTTCTTTCTTAAGTTTCACTCTCTACCTTTCCCTATTTCATCCTTTTCTTTAATGATTCTATCATCTGATCCTAAACTTTCATCAACCATAATTCAACTTCCTCTTTTGTTGAAACTGACTTTTAGAATGGAATCTTCTCATCTTCTGGTGAAATCATACCATTTACTTGTCTTGCACCTTCCTCTGGTTACTCAAGTCTATAAATTGCTTCAAAACATTTCTTTAAATTTCTTTAGATTGCATCAAAATCTTATGATTTTGCCAATATCTCCAAAAGCTCATCGTTTGATAAGAAATAAAATCTTGGAAAAGCCATTCTCTTCTCTTCCAAATAAGACTCCAAAGCTTTTTAAATTTTATTCAAAGCTTCTTTATATTCTCTAAATTTATCTAATAATCCACTAGCTCTATGAACCTACTTTTATGAATTTGTTTTCTTCATAATTCCTTTAAATGATTTATCAACAAACTCAAATTATACATTCTCTTCTTTCAATTTTGTCTTAATATCTTAACTTGCAAATATATTTTCCAAATATATCCAATTCTTTTACACTTATAACCAATCATCTAAAGTTTCTTGAGCAATCAAAACATCTTTTTATAATTTTTCAGCTCTCTTTCTTAACAACTTCAAATACCTGCTTCCCAATATATTATTTAAACTAGCCAAGAAATCATCCAAAGCAGCTTATAATTCATCAATATCTGTAAGTACATAAACTTCCTTATTCCTTAAATTTTCTGGCTTATAATTAACACATGTAAATTCTAAAGCCTTCCACTTTTATTCAATATCATTAAATTAAGCATCTAACACAGCTTCTTAAGTGGCTTAAGTGGCAACTTCTTAGATTTGTTCTTAATAGATTCCAACTTTCATATCCATCAAATTTCTTAAAGTAAATGTTTCTGTAATTTCAAAATCTTATTTCAAAATTTCCTATTTAATTTATACCCAATGGTAGTCTTTTAGATTTTTATTTCTTAATGCCAAAACTACCGGCATAGTATCTTTAAACGAAAAAACTTTATCTTTCAATTCATCCAATACTTAATTGGCTGGTAATCCTTTTGAACATCTATTTACTATTTTTGTATAGTATTCTCCTTTAGCTTTGATTTCATCAGTGTTTATATCAATAAATTTTCCATCAATCCATGATTGAGTCAATTCAATCCATTCTTTTGTTGACTTCCACATTGAATATCTTAGATTTAAATCATTTCTTAAATCTTCCAGACTTTAAAATTAAGAAGTGGGCAATCCTAAAGTGCTTTCATAATGTCTATATTTTTTAGCATCAGCTTCTAATTTCTTACATTATTCATCACATTCACCTAATTCTTTGGTTGCTTATTCTAAACTTAGTCCAGCATCAATATACTTTTTATCTTGAATTATTCCATCCAAAGCTCCAATTTATTTTTCTAATTAAGGAATAAGAATATGTTGAACATCTCTTGCAAATCTATCCAATTTAGACTCTGCTCCTTCTTCAGCATGATGAATTGCTTATTCTAATAAATTTTAAGCTTAAATAATATCTACAACATAAGCTTATTTATCTTCTTTTTTTACTTCAATCTTATATTCATCAAGAATATTATAAATATGACCAACAAGTGAAATCTTAGATTTAATTTTGTTTAATTATTTTTGAATTAATTTTAATGAATTACTTTATTTAACAAATTCATCAATATTTGTAGTAGTTCCTTTTAAAGATGTTGTTGAACTTTGCAACCATTCTTTTAATTCTTTACATCTTGCTCTCAACATGGGTTAAATAAATTAATCAAATTATTTCAATAATTCAGCAGGTAAAGGTTCCAATTTTTTTTTCAATTCAGCTGAATCAATCTTAAATAATCCTTGCATACTCTCAATTGGAATATCCTTTTAAAATTATTCTTTCTACATATTTAGAACTGCTATAGTGTATTAAAATGTGTCTCCAGGATGTGCTAATTTTTCATCTTTAAAAATATCAATATTAATCTATTTATCTTCCCAATATGTAAGTAAATGTTTATTAAAATATTTTTCTATATATTTATCAGCTCTTTCAAATGCTTTTTCTAATATATTTTTAACTATTCCTGTAAAGGTTTCAAGTGGTGCTGAATCCAACCAATCAGAAGGATTTAAATAATTTGATTCTGGATGTCCCCATTCTTCTCCAACCATATCATCCCATTCTTCTAATACAGCAACATATTAAGTCATATCATTATGTCTACTCCATCTTTCAAATGCTTGAATGGCATTCAATCCTTCACCAATACATTTTACTATATCTGCATGAAAAGTATTCAATTATGGCTTTTTTACAATCCAATGTTTTGAAATATTTGGAATAACAATTCTTTTATATATTTTATTTTCATCATAAGTTCCCCCGTCTGTCTCATCTTCCTCACTATCATCTTCAACTTTTCCTTTTTTCCCTCCTTAAGGTTTTTCTGCTTGTTTTTACTCTTCTGTCTTTTCCTCCTGTAAATGAGCATGATATAATATATGAAAATCATCTGCAGTGCTATTACCAAATGGTTGAGGTATAAATTCTGGAATATCTTCAGTTTGTATTTCTTCTGAAGGGATTTAATCAAATGTGCAATCTAATTTAATAACAAATAAAGGTTCTTCAAATCGAATAGGTGGTTTGTTGCTTGCTTCGAATGTAACATTAAAATCTTCAATTGATTCTAAAGATTTTAATTTCACGATTAAATCTCGAACTGAAAGTGTATAAATATTGCTCAGACTTTCCATTGCTAAAAAATCAACTAAATATGAAAATCTAAGAAATTTTGAACATTCTTTTCTTAATTATGATCTTTTTTCATAAGTCATACTATCTGGAAATTAAAGAGTTTCATAAGCAATTTCTCTTGTTCTAAACACATTTGTTCCAGTATCTCTTGGAGCATTTCCACCAAATTATTCATCATTTTAAGGTACATAATTTTATTTTCTAAGAATATCTAATGATTTATCATATCCACTTTATACAACCTTTCTACATGCTTATGAATATGATCTAATTTTTCCACTTACTTTATTTCTGTATTAATCTTACAATTATTTAAATTATTCCAAAGTAAATGTACTATCACTCATTGTTAATTAATGGGCAGTTTCAAAACCAATGAAACGACAAGTTTCCATCATATCATAAGTGTTTTTTCTAACAGTAAGAAGAGTTTCTCTCATTATTGGATTCAATAAGAAATATTTATCCAAAAGTGCATTCTAAATTGTTTTGGTCTTATGTTTAATCACATTACTTTTCCACATTTTAAGTGTTTTCCATTTTCTAAATTTGGTAAAGAATTTTAATGATTTAATTTAATGATAGGTTTGTCTTTCCCTTAACCAATTTCTAAGAGGTATGAATTCTGTTGGTTTGCCATTAATATAATGACATAATCCTTTTCTTGATATAGTATAATATTCTTTAATTTCAGTTTTCTTATCATCTCCTTTAATGGTTTTATAATCTACGACTTCCAACATATAAGGATCATCTTATCCGTCATCTTCTTCTCTTACTAGGTAAATGTATTCATCTACACTAGTAGTATTACTGAGAATTAGATCGATGTACTTATCTAACTTAGATTTGGTTTCCTTTTCAGTAACACCAAACTCTTCATCATGTGCCAATGTTTCTTTAAATGGACTTTGAATACGTGGATCAGAATCAAGAGGTTTGAGTTTGAAACGAGATCCAAGCGAACTCATACCAGTTTTACGCATTAAGTAGTTACGTTCTTCTTCAGGCATTATGGCCAAGTATTTTTAATCGATTTAGAACTTACCCGATAATTTATCTACAAGGTACTTAGTTCTATAAAGCTCATCAACATTTTATTTGAAGGTTGTTCCCATGGTCATTCTAAGTGGGTCCAGCTTTTATTTACTTTACTGAGCAACTAATTTAGGCACTAACTACAAATATAGTAAATAATTACTTATTATTAAGTCCTAGTGACAGGTCTTTTCTGCTAACCTCCTCGATCATACAATCTAGATTTTAGTTGCAACTGATTTGGGGATTTCTAATTATATATATAACTTGCATTACCACATATCTCATTTATTCATGTTCATCCTAATCTTCATATTCTTAAGACTAGAAAAATGACATTATTTTAATATATTAATTATTTAAGTTATCATTTTTGTAATTTGTTTTTATTAGGAATTACCAAATCAAAAAATAATATTAGACATATAATTGTGATAATTATTGATAAATGCTTTTGTAATAAATAAAAATATCAATTAGAACTCTTTAATCTTTAAAGCAATTTTAAATAAAAATTATAAACATTAATAAATAGTATATTATTGATAAACATAAATATGGTTTTAAATAGAAAGTATGATAATTCCATTATAAAAATTAATTAATACGAATGTATACTATTTATACGTCATAAAATGGCTCAATTGCTCTAAATAACTGCTTAACTTTACCCTATGATACTCTATTGAGGGTAGTTCTGTGCTCAAGAAACATCTTCTCGTTCACTCCAGTACTCATCACAAATATTTAATGTACGATTCGTTCTCCTTCAAAAAAAGGTTCTCCAAAAAAATCATGTTCGGGATATAAGAAAATTCTTAGAGGAGAAGTATAGTGTTAATTACCAATACCATTCTATTCTTAATATGAACCATATAGATGGAATGTATCGAATGATGGAGACTATGTGTTTGAGATCAAATGTAAATAATTAGGACCATGCTTTTTAAGAATACTTTGGTTAGCATTTGATGATAGAAAGATACATGAAATGGGATAGCCATTTAATTTTTTAGTTTGGAATCCATTGATGTTTAACCTTAAAGATTTAACAATTTAGACTATATTACCAAATTTAGTAAAAAATTGGGATTTAGATGGATTCGAGGCATTTCATTTATGTCCAATACAGGAAGTATCTCATAGCTTATATGCAATAAAAGATCATTTGAGTATAAAATACTTCCAAGATTTTGAGGATCTACGCAATTTTATCTAATAGTCTAAAAAGATCTTTTTTATTGATGTTGTTTTGAATCATACAGCTAAAGAGAGTGAATGGTTAGATGAAGAAGAATGTGTATATAACGAAAGAACTGTACCATAATTAGCATCCGCTTTAGAATTAGATTTTGCTTTAGAAGAGGTAAAAGAATATGATGATATCGAAAAAGTAATAAAGTAATTGAAAATCGAGGAGTATTTCTAAATTGACATATAGAAAATTGATTGGATAGATTCTCAATTTGAAAATAATAATGCAAACAGTGATGAAGATGATGATGATGATAATATATTCACAGAATCTAATCAAGAAAAAAATATAAAATTCATTGAATAATACTTGAAAAATTTCGGAGTATCAAGATATGGAGTGAATTTTGAGTATAAAAGATTATTATAAGATTAAGGAGCTCATCAATTAACAATTAGTCAAATAAAGAAGGCTTTAAAATGTATTAATGAAAAATAATTCAAAAGGGCTAAGTAATATGAAGCCGAATCTATAGCTAATAATTAGATACATTATAAACAGTATGGTTGTGTTTAGAAGTACTTTTATAAATTGAAGAATTGGTATGCTGCTTATAACGGATATGTTGATAATATTGACCCTGAAGAAGATTTTGTAACAAGCTAAAATTTCCATTATCTTAGACATACTATAAATAAATGGAATGTTATTAAATTAAGATATGGAAACAAGAGAGATACACCATTATTGTTAAATCGAATGAAAAAATACATATGTTAGATGGCTCGTTATTTTCATGGTATTCGATTAGATAATTGTCATGGAACACCTTTGGCTGTTAGTTAATATTTACTCAAACATGCTAGAATAGAAAATCCTAAATTAATGGTTTTTGCTGAATTGTTTGGTTGCTCATATCAATAGTAAATTAAGTATATGAGTATATTAGGATTGAATGCTTAAGTTGATGAATTATTTTACTGTAAAAATACATCTTCGATTGTTCAAAAATTATAAAATTGTTCGTTCACCTAATAAATTTCGCCTCCCCAGAGACTTGTTTATGATCAAACTCATGATAATTAACCTCCAATTGTATAATCTCAAGGACCAGGTTTTTTAATGTCATTAGTTACTGCTTTATCATTTAGCAATAAGTTTAAAGGAACTACCAAATTAGTTGATGAATTTTATGATTAACACGTAAGCTGTGTTTATGAAAAAAGATTTTATCCGTAAACTAATTAAAAATTACATAATATAGATAGAAGGCCTATTACTTTCATGTGGAAACATAAAACTCCAATCTAAGATGAATTTAATTAAGCACTAGAACTCCCTAAAATTGTTAAGCTAAAAGGTTCATTTGATAATTGGTAAAAGGAATATTTTCTCAAAAATGACAAAGAAAATCCAAAATATTTTACATGTTAAATCGAATTGTCTCCTGGAATATATGAATATAAATACATAATAGATGATATTTGGATGATGGATGAAAATTAATAAAATAATCAAATGAATAATATTATTGAAATTCAACCTATTAAAGCATTCACATCATTAACATTTATTAGATAGCTTGCTCAAAATTAAAACTTTTATAATTACACTTATATGGAATCAATTCATGATTAAATTCTGAGTATTACTCGATGTTAAGAAGATCATCTATATAATTAAACCATCATAATATGTTTGAGACCTATTATACATTAAATAAAATTGTATTCAAAAATTTCAAAAATATTTTACTAATATTCATTTCAATTTAATGGAAAGGAACCATAGAATCTTGAAAATTAAATCTTATTAAAAGAACATTATATAGATGTTACTACTTCATATGTATCAACTGATTAAAATACATTATCCATTAACACTCCAACTTCTTATGTTATCATTTTGTAACTTGAACCCTTAACTATAGTACAACAATTAAATGAATTTCTTTAAATTCCCTTTATTTGTATTGATGATTTAAATCTTCTTTATTAACCTATGATAAATCATTATGAAGTACCAGGATGTGGAGTACTTTAATATTCTGGATTATATGGAGTGATGAGATTTATTAATAAAATTGAAACTCTCAAAGATCCTTTAATCAAACATCTTCTTGAAGGAGATTGGCTCATTGAATTTCTATCATAGCAACATAATATTTTGATACCAATTCTAAGTAAAATAAAATAATTGCCATCTATCTTTAAGCCACACTATTTTATTAAGTGTATTAAACATATAGTGTAAAGTATTGAAGATAAATACACCCTACACAGAGAATTTTTTTTTAAATAAATAGATATCTTATCGGCTTACTTTACTATTAATGATTTTAATAAAGGCAGAGAAACATTTATGAGTTTTAAGGGCATCTTAATTTTAACAAGTAAATATAGACATTAAATTATATAGATAAGGCTAACGAAGGTAAAGCCTTAATTTTTAAATATGGGAATTTAATTTAGCATGGTCTAATACCTAACTCGTTAAAGCCTTTAAGATACAATACTAGAGATACATGTTTTTGGTGGATAAAAGCTATTAGAGATTATGTAACATATACAGATGATTTTTCCATTATTACTTAATTACAAGAATAAATTTAATAGATTTTTTAATCTCATGCTACAGGGATCAAATTTAAAGAAATACATGTCAATGATGATACAGATAAAGAAGTATTTATATATATTTAACAAAAGGGTCTAGTAATAGAACTTAATCTAGATTCGGAAACAGGTTTCATTATGGGAGGAAATTATAAGAATTGTCTAACTTGGATGGATAAAATGGGATCTGGAGATTTAAATAGAGGTTATCCTGCTGCATCGAGAGATGGAGCTCCTATTGAATGCACAGCATTATTAAAAGCTTGTCTCGATTTTATAGGAAAGATGCATTAATTAAACAAATATACATATCCAGGAATTAAATTAATGAATAGAATGGTTACTTGGAGAGCATGGTCTGATTTTATTTGTTAACATTTTGAAAAAAGTTATTATATTCCAGTTGATCCTGCTTATTATAATGAATATTAAGTAATAGAAAAATATGTAAGAAGAAAAGGAATTTATAAAGATATATTTAAATGCTCTAAGCCAAGATCTGAATATTAGTTGAGACCAAATTCTTGTATTGCTATTGCTTTGGCACCAGAATTGTTTTAAAAAAATCATGTTATACATCATTTAGCTTTAATTGAATCTAATTTATTGGGTCCAAATTCACTTGGTTTAAGTACTTTAGATGCTATTGCAAGCGAATATAGTGGAAAATATATTCAATTAACAGATCGTTTTAATGCATAAAATGGATTTTCTATTCACAATGGTTCTGAATTTGTTTTTTTACTTGGATATTATCTTAAAGCATTACTAAAAATCCATAAATAAGATATTAAAAAAGAAATATTTTATGCATATCTTGCTCCTATCAAATAACATTTAAAAGAATAGTAATTATATTATTTATATACATCAGTTATTCTTTACCAGATTTTACTGATTATAATGGTTAACTAAGTGAATTTGCTCAAAAATCCTCAATACTAAGTGTTGCACTTTTAAAAGAAGCCATTTTTGATTTAGAAGAATTTAGTTAAAAATTTTAAAAATGAAAAAATTTGATCATGTGTTATTCATAATTTATTTAAATTAGATTGAATATATTAATATAATCAAGGCTTTTATTGAATCAATAATCTTAACTGTTAATTTAATAAAAAAGTTTCTTCTATCAATGCTTACAAATATTAATCTTTTAAATCTTCCTGTTATTTAATCTCCTTGTTAAATTTTTATTTAGCCTCAGACATAAATTTATTTTTCTCATATCTTTTCATAATGCTTTCTAAATCTTATCCTTCTAATTTGGGTTTTCTACTCTTTCCAGTTTCTTTAAAATGTATAATCTCTTATTCTAATTTTTTTTTCTCATTAATCAAATTTTGAATTTATCTTAATTAATTTTAAACTTTATACCTATCCTTTTATGAGCTTAATTAACCTAATGATTATTTATGATAAGGTTCATAAGATATTTTCTTAACATTTAGTAATGTATCCTTCCCAATCAATAACTAATCACCAACATAGTCATGCCCTTCAAATTTATGAGGTATAACAATTGAATTATGTTTTGTTTTTAATTATTTCTATTTCATTTACTCATGCAATTCTATATTTTATTTTTTCATATCATCAATCATTTTTTACAGTTCCTTAATTTATTCTATTGCTAATTCTAAATTTTCATCTATAATTTCTCTACTATTCCCTTAATTATTTCTACATAATTATATAATTATTATTAATTACTTCTAATTTAAATTTTGATTCATAAGTTGCCCAGATACTTAGTCTTAACCTTTGCTTTGTTCAATTAATTTCAATTTCTAAGAATATTCTAATGATTCTGTTTCAAATATTCCTAATCTAGTTTTTAATGTTTTATTATGAGATAAAAGCAATCTTAATTCAAAGTTATTATTGATATTACATACCATCTTTTAAATGTTTGATATATGTTTAGGAATGAGCAAGGGGATCATTGGCTTATTTAATCTAGTTAACCCAGTTAGAAGGGATTATCGTTTATTTTTATTTATTCATAAATTAATAATAAATTGTTATTTGCTTAGATATTTAATATTTCATTTATTTTAATAAAAACAAAAGTTTAATATAAATTGATTTTGATAAGCAATATTTGCAATAATCTGTGACAAACAAAATACAAAAACTGATAAAGTAAATTATGAATAATATAATTACATTATTAAACAAATCTGAATATTTAATGTTGTTCATTATAAAATTTTGTATATCTTAATGAATTCAGGAAGTGGAATAAAAATGATATAATTTCCAAAATTTAATTAAGTAGTTGAATTTTTTAATATTTTTATATAATTGAATAGAAAATAAAACAAGACCCTTATTATTTTATTTCAGAACTTAATGTTATTTTAGTGTAGAATGTGGATAGAGACAATTAAGTGAAAAAAATGTTATTTTCAATAGTTAAGTGAAAAAAATAGATTAAGAAAAGATTGTAATTGGTATTTTTTGCAATTTAATCATAAAATTTATGAATTTAAAAATTTTATATATAAAATAAAACCATTTTCATTTAGAAGTACGCTTTGATATTATAAAAAAAAAAAAAACATTCTAATAAAGAATTAGTTTTGATTTTTATAATAGGGAAGATATCGCAGTAAATTTGAAATTAGAATTATATTTAATATGTGAATATTCTTATTTTCGATCCAATAAGTGATAGGATGATGATAAATTACAGCGTATAAATAAAAAATCTTAATTCCTTATTAATATTAAATGGAAATAATTATGATTGTTACCTTCTTTTATTTTTGTAAATTTTGTACTAGTAGGAGTGGCACTCAATGAAGTTTAATTAATACATTAATAAATTATGCTTCTTGAAATAATATTACTCTTGACATCTTCTTCATTCGCTCTTCTCTTTCAAAATGACGAACTGGGAGACTCTATACATGATTGCGCTAAATTGTTTATATTTGGAACACTTATTACAGAATTTCCATGGATGATGGTAGGAATAATCACTTTTCTGTGGATTAAAGAAATTTTTAGAACTAAGGAAGTTCATTCATAAGAAAAACATTAAGCAAATCCTGCCATAATTATACATCATGCAAGAGAAGGTGCTACAGCTACCTCTACAGAAAACGTATAACCTACTATTGAGGCTGTGTAAATCTTTGACTATGTGACTGGAGAGAGCTAATATGCATTTATATAGAAAACTGAGAAGAGTCTATTGACATAATTAGGGGTTACTTTAAAAAATACAATATTATTAGAAAAAGGAAGACCATAGGATGCAAGTGTTAATTCAAAATTAATCTCTCATATTGAACAATAAAAGAGACCTAATGCTTAGAATATTTCTATTATTTATGAAGACAATAGTGAGTATTAGCAGAATTAAATATAACCTCACGTTTCTATTCCATTTAAAATTGGTGATTTTGATAAATAGATAGGGGAAATTATCTAAGCAGAAATATTATCAGGAGAATATCCTGAAGGAAATAAAGTAGTTAATACAAAATTAAAGTATGAGTAAGCTTTAATTTCAATTTTTATAAGTATCAATTCAATCTTATAATTAAGTCGCAGTTATACCATAAGTTGATGGTTTGATTTTCAGGTTATTTAATTCTGTTCTATTTGGATTTGTCCTTCATTCAGCAGTATAAAGAAAAGAAATACTTACTTTATCTCATTTAATTTACTTGATTATTCTATTGACAAGTTGTGTAGCTGTCTATATATTTGGATTATATTATCAATCCAATAATATTAGATAATTCTTAATGGGATGTCTTTTATGGTCCTTTTAACATGTCAATCCAAATTTATGCTTATTGGTATTTCCTATGCCAACATTATTGATGTTAGCAGGTTTATGAATACTTAATTTCAATTAAAAATATATTAAATTGCTCAGACTTGATTTATATATATGTATTTCAAGCTTATATAGATGACTATAACAGTTTAAACATTTTTAATTTTAGATATATTAAATTTATAAATATATCATAATTCTATAAGATACCAATTTTGTTTTAAATTATGTTACTACAGAACAGAAAAACTTCAGTTTAATTTATTATATAAGTTGTCCGTTAAATTAATATATTTATATATCTAAATTTAATAATGAATATGAACTTAATCTAAATTATCTATAGCTTTGATTAATAATCCTTTTTTCATTAAATTAAGTAATCCAATTTTATTCTTGAGTAACAATATATATACAATATAATAATATTTAATAATTTTTAAACATTTTTTATTAACAAAATTTTAAGACAGAAAAACAACTTTTTCAATCTCTTTAGGTTTTAATTTAAATAAACTTAAAAATTTTTTGTTAAGAATAAATTCTATATTGTTGGATTTATAAGAGATTATAATTTGATCCAAAAATTACATAATGTATTCAGTATCTTTATATTCTCCAATGATTATTAGATATATATTTATAAATAAGACCGGATAGATTTAAATAGAATTAAATGAATCTGTTGCATATAATTATCTTATTTTAATGTATACATTTACTAAATTTAAGAGTAAGATTACAATTTTGTTATATATTTGATAATTCTTATTTTATTATTTAGAAATCATAAATTTTATTATTAAATATGAAAATCATTATAAAATGGATGGATACAAAGAATAATAAGGATTATAATGATTATTAAAGATAATTATTGAATCAATATTGTATTTAAATGTACGATTTGTTAAAATAACTTCATAATCCTTTGATTTTTTCTTCGATAAATAATTTTTCGTTTTCACTAACTTCAATTGCAAAATCTTTTAGTGCAACAGATGAACATTTTCTTGATTTAATTTTTTTGGTTTTAGTAAGGAATTTAGAGATTCCAATCCATTCTCCTAATAGAGCACCTTTTTCTACTTTCCAAACTGGAATTTAAAATTATTTAGCTAAAGCAACAATCAATTTCTTATAAGTGTCTTCTGTGCAATCATCAGCTAAAACAATGAATTTTGCCTATAAAGAAAATTATTGATAATTTATACTTGTTTGCTTTCAATAGCTTTACATACTTCATGGACACCTTTAGCTAATAATCCTCTATGTAATGATGTTTAAACAGCTCTTTTTAAGGTTGTGAGTTCTTCTGATAATTATTCGACTTCTGCCATAATAAAATAATTTAAATCTTATTTAAATTAAGAAAGCTTCTCTAATGAAATATTACAAAAAGTAAAAGTAAAAAAATATACAAATCACAATTATTTTCATTCTTTCTATAGTAAAGTTATAGATCACATTAAAATAACTTGAGAGTTAAAGTGAATTTCTTTAACTAACTAAAATTTTAATTCATCTGAATGTTTGATTTTAATAGTGCAAATTGGTTTATTGAAATCCTACAATATTCTCATTTTGAATCTCAAAGATTATCTTAGTTCTTCTTTCTTCTATTATAACTTTAGTTAATGTTCTTTTTTTTATTTTTCAAATCTAACTTTTTAACATTCTTTTCTTTATTAATCAATATTTTATTCTTATTTTTAATTGATTTTTTGATAATGAGCATAAAAATGATCAAAGTTTGCTCTGACTCCATCAAATATAGAAGCTCTATTTCTATCTATGAGCATAAGTTTAACTTTTTTTTTATTTTTTTTTGTTTTATCAGCAATTAACAAAGTTCTGTTATTGGTTGTATAAATCAGTTATTTATTTAATTAATGAACTCCTAATTTAGAGTAGATATCAAGATCCCAAGATTGAAGCATTGTAGGATTCTTAGGCCATAAAATACATTTATCTTTGATTTATTAATATTCTTCATCCATAAAATCAATAAGTTCTGTAGATAATTACATTGAATAAAATTGATAGGAACATTCATTATTAGAACAAGACTCAAATATTTTGTTTCTGTTATCTTTTTATTATTCAATTTATTCTTCAGGTTTGTAGAAACGTTTAAGCTCTTTCAAATTTCCAAATAAATCATTGCAATTATTAAAAGTATTTACAAAATTAAACTCTTCTTCTTTTAGTAATTGCAATTTTAACAACTCCCTTTGTTTTATTTATCTCAGTAGATTAAGAGCAATTAAATTTTCATTTAATAAGATTTCTCTCGCAACATCAATAGATTATATGTCTAAATGCTTTTAACGTTTTTATTTATAAGCTTTGCTTGGTCTGAAGGCTACATTCATACGATAACTAAGTTTGCTATAATAAATTTTACTCATTCTCTTATGCACGCATAAATACTCTCAAAAGCGGCCTTTATAATCTTTCAACTTTTTTGTTATAATAAGTTTCATCATATTCGAATGTATTGAGCATAGAATGTTACTTAGAATAATTACGATTGGAA
This sequence comes from Paramecium sexaurelia, assembly GCA_000733375.1. NCBI lineage: Eukaryota > Ciliophora > Oligohymenophorea > Peniculida > Parameciidae > Paramecium > Paramecium sexaurelia. The sequence goes on along the minus strand of JPFM01000104.1, from coordinate 189,080 downwards.
TTGAGATGTCGCCTAAGATCCAATTGCTGCATTACTTTAGGGTCAATGCCAGCTTTTAAGTCTTCTTCATCACAAGAGTATTCATTTTCATCAGGGTACACTATATTAGTGTGAATGTAAACAGTAGGAAATTGGATTTTGGTTTAAGCAACAGTTGGAATGGCGAGAAAATTAGGTGTTTCAATCTATTTACTAGGAATTACCTAAATTGCTTTATAAAATGATTACTTCCTATTATTCAAAATCCCATTTCTCCTTTTTTATAAAAACTGCATTTGGATCAATGTTCTTCATAATTTTAAGATTTAATTTTGTTTAATTTATACACTAAAAGTGAAAAGAAGCACAACCCAAAGGTATATTAAGAATGTATTTATGGATGATTGAATACATATTACTGATCAAATATTCTAACTATATATAGTACTCTCTTATTTAATTGAATGACATATTATATTAATTTATTAAAATGTTTACAACAAGATTTGTATATAGATTTGCTAAATCTGTACCTGTTGTTGATGTCACAGGATTCCTTTCCAAAAAGGGTGATGCATCATCTTAATGTGCTTAAGTAGCAGAAGCTTTACATAATTATGGTGCAGTTTGCATTAAGGATCCAAGAGTTAATGATCGTCATAATGTCGAATTTTTGGACATGATGGAAAAGTATTTTGAAACCAGAGCTGCTAAATTCTATAACAATGAAAAGGTAAATAAATATCTTATTTTTTCTAAGGTTGAAGACATCTTTCCAAACTACGCTTATTAAGTTGGAGCAACACCAGAGTTCGTTGAAAAAGCCAGAACTCATAATAACGTAGTGAAATAATATACCAAAGAAAATGAAGCTTTGACTCCATAACCAGCTCCTTATGTATTTTTTTTTAATTTATCACTAGGATGCCAAATGGAGATTCTTTTGGCCTATTGATGATTCAGGCAAACGAACTAAAGATGAAGAGTATATTTTATTTTAAAATCAATATAGTTTTAATCCTCCAAGATTTAGACCCAAAGATGTTCCTTAATTTGGAGAACGTATGGAATAATGGGGTAAGATGATGATTAATGGATGTTTGACAGTAGCAGAGATGGCTGCTATTGGTATGAGTATACCACCTGATTCATTTACAAGTAGAATGTAAAATGGTCCTCATTTGCTTGCTCCAACTGGTTCTGATCTAGATAGACATAAGCCAGGAACTATATTTGCTGGATTTCATTATGATTTGAATTTCCTAACTATTCATGGAAAAAGTAGATATCCTGGTTTATATGTGTGGTTAAGAAATGGAGAGAGAATTTCAGTTGCTGTCCCAGAAGGTCATTTACTTTTGTAAGCTGGTGCTTAATTTGATTTACTTACTGGTGGATATGTGACTTGTGGATATCATGAAGTATTTTATTATATAATGAAGGTAATATATACAGAAGATGCTAAAAAAAAATATGAAGAAAACAAAAAAGTAGGAAAAAGTACTTGGAGAGTTTCATCAACTTTATTTTCACATATTAATTCTGAAGTTACACTTTAACCATTAGATAAATTTGCAAAAGCTGGATTGCCTCCAAAATATAAGCCAATTAAAGCATTCGATTAAGTTTAGTAGGAGTTAGAAGCAATCAAATTAAAGTGATGATTGCATATAAATAAAAAATTGTATATGGCAAATATAATTATCAATTTCTAATATCTGGTTTGAATCATTTTCATAATCTTTTTTTAAATTTTATTTATTTTAAAAAAAATTATTAATGTATTTTTTTTTATGGAATATAATTATTAAAATAAAGAAACATGATTAATTCAAAATATATATATTCAATCAAAAAATTAAATATTACTTTGACTTCTTTATCAACTTATATAAAATGAGGAAATAAATTTAAATAGATTAATAATATCTAGAAGATGTTATTTAAATTGTCATAAAATTTTAGTTATTGAGATTTTATTGTTTAGTAAGGATATATATAAAAAGAATAATCGAATACTTTGATTGTTGATTAAAGTAATTTAGTTGAAATTTAACATATTTTTATTTTTAATACATTATGTTAACAAAAAAAGAGTTTGTAAAAAGTATAGAATAATGTTTAATTAAAAAAAGTATGATGTTTCAATTATCTAACTCATTTATGATATATTATTAATTTTAGGAAATTAGAAGAGTATTATTTTGTATTGTATATAAATTAGTTGAAATTTCATTTTGAGATTGGGATTGGTTTTATACCGAGGTTGATTAGAAAATATTTAATTTAATAATTTTAATATAAAATAATTAATTAAAAATAAATGCTAACTCATTTACCTGCATGCACATAATTGATACAAAATGAAAGATCTTTGGAATATGACAGATTAACAAAAAGATTAGAGAAATCAATAATTGAGAATTCTCTTTACAGATTGGCTGTTGATATCAAATTTTTGTAAGGCTTTTATTCTGTACATTCTTACAATCAAGAAGAGAAGGAGAAGCTTTTTGCTTTATTGATAGAATACAGTCTTCAAAAGTATGTTTATAGTACTAAACATTTATTCTAAACTCCTTCTACTCCAAAAAAAATAAAACTATTTCTGTCTGCATTTACAAAGAAGATAAGCAATAATATTTAGATCAAATATGAAGATCTGAAATAAATTTACGATGAAGTTAATTAGAATGGTTTGGACACAACATTTGATAACACTGATTAGTAGATAAGAAGAGGGATTTAATGCTTATAAGAGTAATATATTGTTTTAGAAAAATAAATAGATTTTTTGCATTGTTTCGTCACTTAATTCCACCAAGTTATTTTCCATAACTAATTGACAATTATTTACAAGGTGAGAATCTTAATCAGAGATTATTTAGAGTAGTTAAATCTGAACCAATAACAACTTATACAAAGAGTTTTGAAATGTTAATTGAATTTAAAAAGTCTTCTCATGTTGTGAGACAAATGGATCCATTTCTGATTTCATAATTAATTTCGTAAGAATATATAAATATAGATATTTAGATATCGTCCTGATTTACCTATAGATAATTATTTGGACTTTATCTTGGAAGATATTTATAATAGTTTTATTGTGCTCTTGTTGAATATCTAGAGTTTAAGTAATTCTACTCCATTATAAATTCATCATGGAAGCATGAGACCTTAAGATTTTATTCAACCACTAGTTTATTTGATTGGATCATCTTAAACTAGAACAAAAGTTTGGGACACAATAGAAAGAATGTTCTTAGTAATATCAGATTTGATTCATCCAAATAATGCAACATCAAACGATTTTGTATTTTCTTTTTTTTATATGTTTGTGAAAACATTTGTTGAAAGAGTCGAAGCTTAAAATTAGTAATAAGAAAAAAATTAAGAATAAGAGAATGTTTTAGAAAGTATAATTTTAATTTTATAATAAAGATAGTATATTTACAAAAGATGAGCAATTATTTTTATAAGATGAGGAGATGAATGACATGGATGAGGAAGAAGAAGAAGAAGATGAAGATAGTTAAGACAAAGAGAAGATATTCGATAAAAAAGAATTTATGATTGATTAAGAAGGAATTGATAAATTTATATCAATTGTGAAGCCTCATCTAAAATACTTAATATATTAAAAAAATAGGTTTAAGATATAAGTAGCAGGAATATATAAAGTATATATATGTTATTGATAATTAATAAATTAGTCTTTGTGTAAATTGAAACCAAAGGAGATATTACCATATGTTATGGAGTAGATTTAATTAGCTTTAGAGAGAGATGATTTAAAACCTTTACTAATAATTCACATAATTGAGAAGATCTTTAAACCAGCAATATAATTCGATTAATATCCTTAAATAATCAATTACATACCATTTATTTTAAGATAGACAACAAATTTTATTTTAGATAATGGAGAATAAATTTGGAGATTTTATGATATTCTTTTTTAATATATTCCTATTTATGATATAAAAGATTTAGAAAGTCAATATCCAAATGTTAATTTATAATAAGGTATTTATATAAGAATTAAACTTATTAGAAATGAATATTGAGGATATTAATTTTTATTCGATCACTTAAGAAATTAGTGATTTAGCTTTAGAAGCATTTAGGAAATATGTTTCAACTTTTGAATATAGTGATGTTAAATATCATACAAGTTAAAGAGGTTCAGAAATTATGTTTTCAACAAGAAATAAGTTTTATAATTTTGTTTTTTAAAGTTCTAAATCAAATTATAAAGAATTAGTTAATATTTTATGTAATTATTTGGATGATAAAATATTGAACAATCTATCTGATAATATAGTTTTAGTTCTTTAAGCAATAATATTGAGAGATCCTAATGTTTTGAAAGATGTTTTGACTGTAATCTAAAATTAACTCTTAAGATAAACAAAAGATCACTAAGAATTTAATATTTCAAATATTACAACAATAAGAAATTATTTAATTATAATCTATGAGATCATATAATTTTCAGGAAGTGTAAATAAATAATATTATTAAACTTTGAAATGTATAATCGATTTAAGTTTGAAACATGAGGAAACTAAAATATAATAAGCAGGTTAAAATATTTTAGCTTGTCTTCTAATGAGTTAAGCATCAATTCATATTAAAGATTTTCAATTTACAAATGATTCTAGTGTTCAATTGGATTGGTTAAAATTAAAATAAAAAGGAAAAAATGAGAAATATTTACCAAAATGGTAAGAGATAGATGATTAAGAATTTATCGTATAAATTATGAATGATTATTATTATCCTGCACTTCAATAGATTAGAGAGATTATCAATTCAAAAGGAGAAAATAAATCTTTTATTGATTATGTTTAAAATGAATTTCTATCTCAATATGAATAATAATATTAGTTGGATTCTAAATCAAATTCTTAATAAATAGAATTAAAAGTTAGAAAGAACTTATCTTTGAACATTGATATTATTTATGCATTCGTGAGACCTCTATATTTTAGAATGAAATAATAGAATGAAGGTTCAAGTGAGGTGTTTAAGAAATTTTAAGATTAATATTGTTTCTCTGTGTTAAACAATATGTATAATGAAGTAATTATCTTAATATAATAATAGGTTGTATAATTTTGTATTGATTTTGTACCTGTCTATATTAATAATGGTTTGGCTTTGGATGGTAAATTGGCAACAAGTTTTATCAATATTATTAAATTATTAATACAAGATACTTCTGATAAAATCCAGAGATTAGGCAAGTGGTTATAAGTTAAAACTAGATCATCAGATACAAATAAAATAAAATTTTATAATAGATTTTAAGCATAGATGTTTTATACCTATTTATTAAATAATAGAATTCATTAGATTTATTACAATTAAATCATGAATCAATAAAATAAAGAGTATTTTTTATTTATATTAATGTAGATTGCTATTAATATCAATACCATTCTTGTTTGATTCAAATGAATTTAATTATAAAGTAAACTGGATTTGGTTATCAAGTAGAATGGAATTATTAGATGATAGAGAATGGTTATATGAATTGTTTTAAAAATTATATGAATAACTTAAAACAGTTTTTAGAAGTAAATGGTTTAATTAACAATATATTGAGAGTTTAAACGAAACTGAAAAATAAAAGTTGTCTCTTTTTTAGAATCATTTTACAAAGGGATTTGCTAATTTTGTTAGTATTGTATCAAATCTAAATCCTGGAATGTTTTTGGATTCGTATTAAATATTTGATGGTGCCTATCAAAGTATAGTGTTATCATTCTATGTATAGATTTGATAGATAAAGTAAATAGAGCAGATTTTAATTTGGATGTTCTAAGTTTAGTATAAAAAATATCACAAGCATGTGTTGAATTAAATTAAGTTGATTTTGCAAGAAAGAATAGTAAACAAAATATATATAATTTTAGTTTTGATAATTAAAAATTAAGAAGTTTAAAAATATGTTGATTCTATCTTTGAATAAAGAAATCAATATTGGTTAGAATAGCAATAGTAAATCAGTAGAGGTTTAGATAGTTTAAATGAAAAACTAATTCAAATAGTAGATTTATGGTTAAGTATTCCTATTGATGCATCAACATCAAGACAATTAATAACTAATGGTTGTGCTCTTTTATTAATAAGAACCGAATAATTACCTTAATTAAATGAGAGAGTTATTTTGAAAGCTTTTCAATGTTGTATTAGTTAGGAATTCAATATAAGAAGCTTGGGAAAGCTATTGTTATACAGATTGATATAGATTTGTGTTTTTAAGCATAAATCTTATAAATATATTCTAAGAAAGCCTGAAGATTTCTCAAATGCAAAGATTAATTTAGATTAGTATTAAATATATAGATTTTTATTACCAGAAGATTAGACCTATTATAAATTAAATGATTATCACAGAAAGGGTAAGATATTATTGTATAGTTCTCTAAAATATACTGATATTAAGAGAGACGAAGCCAAGAAAGAATTCAAAATTCTTAAAACAATAAGTCAAGAGTAATGGCATTAATTTATTAACTTGATGATTATTGATTAGAGTGTATTAGATTAATAGCAATCATAATAACCACTTATGTTATTTTAATTCTCATAGGATAAATAGTCAATAGCAAATTTTTTTAATGATGTAGATAACTAAGCCAATGAACAATTCTTTTATAATTCATATATGCAGGCACCTATCAGATTTAGTTTGTTATATAAAAAAGTATAATTTATGAAGTATTTGTTTGCTATTACAGATTATGAAATATTTAATCATACAAAAGATTTGATTGATTAAAACAACTTAGATTAATTATCTTTTTAAAGAATATATTTATCAGGTTTGTTATATGCATTACATTCATCTTGGGATTGTTAATTGAAATAAGAGATAATAGATTATTGTATGAATAAATTTGAAAAAATAATTATGGATTAATCTAGAGATGAATTTAAGACTTTCTAATATTATTTGCACGTTGCATTATCTAGATGTGATCTCAGAAAATAAGAATAGTTTTTATAATCCATATTAGATAAAGTATAAAAAGAAAACGACAATAAAAAATTGAGATGGATATTCTTATTCTATACTATAATTGAATCTAAGAAACATTAATAAATCAAATTATTAGATAATATAATATAGACTAATGTAGATTACTCAAATCTTAAAGCAGTTTAAACATTCATACCTTTAATTATTGATTAATAAAATAAGTATCCTCATAATATTGAATTATTAAAAGAATTTGGCTTATTAGAATAATTTAAATAAAAAACACCAATTTTAATTGAATCCAAGTATTTCATATTTGAAAATTCAGAACTATTTTCTAAAGGATTAAATATTTTAGTAAATTAATTCTAATAATAAAATATAAATGGAAAAATAAATATTATTGAAACTCTATTTGAAAGTTGGAAATCAAAGAAATTTTTCATTAATCCTAATATTTTATAAAAAATGTAACCAATTATAGAATATCTATTAACAATAAATGAAGAAAACAATTTACAATAATTAACATAAGGTTTACAGATATTTTCAAATATACGTATTAAAGAATGTACCATCTCTTTAATATAATTAACTTTAAATTTATTAAAGACTTCTTAAAATATAGTTAGAGTAAGATAATTGAATTTTTTGAAAGTACATTTTATATAATTATTTAAAGATTCTAACAAAAGAGATTTTACATATCAATAGACCAGAAATACTTGAGAATGTAGCACAATATCTACTAGATGAAAATAAGGTAGTCACATAGTCTTGTTTTGAATTAACAACATAATTGATCCAACAAATGACTCTATAAGAAGTAAATACTTAATTGGAAATCTATTTGAAATAAGTAAATTTTAAATTAAACTTAGTCAACTAATAAGGATACTGAATTACAAGGAAAATAAGTACTTATGAGTATTATAATGGCACATCCACGATAAACCTAACCATGGATTAATCAAGTTTTAAAAGTAGTATTAGAAAAATAGAATAAATTGCAATAATAATAAAAAACATTTGCAGCAAACTACTTGAAACTATATAGAGCAAACTAATTGATGGAAATAGAAGATGTTTAGATATAAATTGAATTTATTGAAAAAATGAGTGAATTGTCAAACCCTTATAATTATTTTGCTTGAGACAATTTATAATCATATATAAACAATTTGCAATTAATATTAAACAATTTCTGATTATGTTATAATCTGCAGTTTAAAATTTCTTTATTATAAACCATTAATTTATCTTCCATATATAAATTTCAAAATATAATTAAAGTTCTTAATTATTAATCAAAAAATTCTATCTATTTACATAAGTTTTTAATATAATTTAAAACTTTTTACTAAATATAGATAATAGATAAATTACATACAAAGTAATAATAGTATTCTATGAAAAACTTATTAGAAAAGTTTACATATTAAATTTTATGATTATAATCCGTTACTTATTATATAAATATTCTATTAATCCATAAATAAAAGGTTGAAAATAACTTAATTTTTTTTTTCAATAATTAATAACTCTGTGTTTTTAATAAAATTTTAATATCTAGCTATAATCACATCTAATAAAATCATTTTAATAATTCTTAATTGATAGTATTCAATCCAAATATGATAAAATTAATAAGTTAATTATTAAACTAACAATTAACACATAATCTTAAGAATAATTTAATTATTAAGTTCTTTCTAATAAGATATTTTTTTCATTAATTTAGACTTTTTTTTGATTGATTAAGAATTTTTTTAATAAAACAATATGAAATTTAAAAATTAACAAAAATTTTTTTATTCAAATTTATATAAAAGATATTAAAAAATTTTATATTCTTAAAATTTTTTATGAGAGGCTACTCTTACATATTTGAATAACAAAAAAGCATATTAGATTTGTTAAATCATCTAGAACTTCCTTTTATAATTTGTTAAATAAATATCAATTTCTTAATATACATTTTACTCAAGATATATTTGAATTAGCTAATGTTTTGCTAACAATTGGGCCTTATGATGTTATTAATAAATGTCCTAGAATTATACATTATTTTAATACCATCAAACACTGCTTAAAGTTCTTAGTTTGTCTTTAAAAGAGGAGCAACCCTTTCCCATAATCCTTTTTTAGGATTCAAAATTTCTTCTCTTTCATCCTTGAAAATATTTTCATGTCCTAGTATTTTGACTCTTTCGCCTAATTTACTTCCAGCTGCTGGCCTCATTAATTCTATCTTTGTATGAGTAGCATCAGATGCACATAAAATCATACCATTAGACATAAATCCTGAAAAATTAGAAATAAAGTACCTGCTAATTTTTTTGGTTTAAGATTGACTAATACTAAAACTTAGCCAGTCATTTCTTCTATTGGTACAAATTGTTATAATCCTGATGCTATTTATCTAATTTCTCCTCCAATATCAATTTCTTCACAATATAATTTATCTGATTCTTCATGCTTAGAATAAAATATAATGATACTTTCCAAACTTTTTTAAATTCACCAACTCTAATATCTACATTTACAAAATCTGTGAATGGTCCAAAATCTTAAGGTGGTTTTTTAGGTTATTATTAAGATTATTTTTTTTCACTTGATTCCTTTTTTAAAGGTTATCTATTTTCAGTTTATTCCTTTTATTGTGACTGTTCTACTTTTTTTTCTTATTCTTTTTTTTATTTATCCTCAGATTGTTATTCTACTTTAGGATTTTGTTCATTTTGTTATTTGTTATTAAGTTGAATAAATTCATCAAATGGGGTTGGTTTATGCTCAAAGCCTAAACTGTGTTCTAATTGTTAAATTATTGTTTAGAGTTTGACTAAATTTGGCTTAAATTAGGATATTGTGTTTAGTTTTAAAATGTACTTAAATTAAAGAATAAAATTCATAAATTTTAAATATAAATAATAGTAAAAAAGAATTTTAAATATTATCATTTATTTTTTAATGGAGGTAGTAGTTTCTTATGTGATTTAAGGTTTGTTTTATTTGTTGCACAAAATGATTCTTGAAATGAAGTTGGTATAAAATATTTGTTTATCATTTAGGTTGATTTTTATTTTAAAGATCTTGCTGAACAATTCTAACTCTTTTCGCATTTATCTTTCTCAAATACCAAAATATTTTCCATAGATTTTTTGAAATTGGATTTTTATGTTAAAGAAAAATCTAATAGTTTTACTTTCTATTCAACTCTTGGAGTAGTATTAAATTAATTTTTATGTTTATTATTTAATTACAAGATCTTAAATTTATTTTGAGTTGGACTAGCACTTATTTGATTTTATTGTGAATTTAAACTTCCTTATTCTAACTCCTTCACACTATCTTAAAAGATTTAGGTTCTTGGTGAATTACGATAAATGTATTGTAAAAAGAATAATAACTTAAATTACTATATATTTAATATTCTATTATATATACTTATTGTATTTGTTATTCTTTTAGGAATTAGTCTAATTATTATTAATATGTAAGAGGAATTCTTTCATGAAACTTTCTTGTAATCCATGGATGCATCAATGCCTAACTTACGTTGTATCTATCTATGGGATTGACATTAATCAATTTAAAAAAGAGATCTTTTGCTAATGGAGTTACATTAAAAGGTATTTCAATGGATGGATTTAGAATCTTTTTAATAAAATCATATTTGGTGTCATCTTGATTATAGAAGGGATGATTTCCTCCGTTTAACAACATATAAAGTATAATTCCACAACTCCATGCATCAACTTATTTACTATACTAAATGAATATCAGAATAAGTAATCTACATATTTTTCAGTAAATTGTTCAGGTGCCATGTAAATGATAGTTCCACATTTTTTATTTAATAATTTATGAAAAGTGCCTTCGCTTGAGGAAAATCGAAAACTTAATCCAAAATCAGCGATTTTCACATTCGATCCTGTCATCATAATATTCTCTGGTTTAATATCTCTATGTATTATTGATCTTTCATGCAAATAGTTCACGCCTTCCAAAATTTATTTCATAATAATAGCCGCTTCTTATTCATTTAATTATTTCTCTTTCATTTTCTATGCTAGAGTACCTCCTTCCATATATTCCATTATTATATAATAACATTTTTTATTTTCTGAAATCTTAATAAATGTTTTTTACTCATACTCTTTTGCATCTCACAATATTCGGATGATTCAATTATTAATAGATATCTTATTCAGGAGTAGCATTATTGTAAAGTATCTTTGAAATAACCTTCTTAATCTCTTTTTTATTTACCTTTACTGCACAAATAGATTTGTCTGTTAAATCAATTGCTTTATATACTTTGCCAAAACTACCCTGTCCTATTTTGGATATTTCTTTCAATTAATGTAATTACTAAAGAAATTGTATGTCTTCACCTGTAAACATCTTTAATTAGGTAGTTAAAATAAAATTATCATTTATATTATAAAATAACTTATACATCTTATCTCTGGATCAATGTTTGCAGTTTATTTAAATAGATTTCATATAAGTAATCACTGGCAGATGAATAGAATTCAATAGCCTACATTATACTAACTTTATTTATTACTTATTAATAGAGATCCATTAACTTATTGATTGTCTATTGATTGAATTTCTTATCAATCTCATTTTCTAATTAATTCAAGTTCTTCATTATCGAATTAATCTTTTGCTTCTCAGCTTATTGTTATTCACCAAAAACCATATAGGAATTCGATGTCATTCGTACATGCTAATATTAATTTAGTCTCCTTAAAAACAATCTTATGAATTTGTCATAATCATTTATTGTAAATATTTATTATTCTTCTTATTTATTTTTATAATTCTTCCAAGTTATAGATAATTGTGTGCTATTATCTTTCTTCCTTTTTAATTAAACGCAACTTTATAGCGGAGCTCTAAATATCAATCTTACATAATCATCTTTTCCATCTATCATTTCAAATAAATAAAAATGTGCATCACTCAATCCAATCAACCTTATCATTTATAATAACTCCTTACCTCACTTAAATATTTTAAAAAAAAGCATTCTATTACTAAATTGTTGGAAATCTTGCTAAATCAGGATAATCCTTCAATTCATCTATTGAATACGAACTACCTAAATAATATTAACCAATATTTTAAAGATAAATCTTATCAAATCTATTCAATAAAACACGATCCTATTTAATTAATCTATTTAAATACTAAAAATGATGGTATCTATTTTATTATTGAAACTAAAGATAATTTATAATTCCAAGGCTATAATAATACATCAGCTATCAAATTTCTCCCATCTGCCAATGTTGGTCTAACAAACTTAAATAATTAATTTCAATTACAGTAGTTTTGCATACTATTCTCACATCTTTGACTGGATATTAAGCACCAATTTATATTGTAAATATGATCAAATCTATGTTTTATAATTCATTATTTGCATAAACTTCTACTTTTTATTTTATTCCAATCTATTGTATTGATAATCATTATTACATCCAACTCAATCCATCTTTTGGATTTTGTATTTTACACAAAATTTAATTCATATTTCTCTTTGGTACATAAGGATACGACTTCATTCATTTCTAATTTATAATTGCTCTCAACCTGAATTGAATCGTTTAACTTGTCCTTCCATACTGAATAACTCCTTTGACCATTAAATAATTGCCTCAATCTTTGAATTTTCAACTTGAATATTCATTTTTGTTTAATATATATATATATATATATATAAATATATTAATGGATAATCATGAGTAAGATGATTGGTTTGATTCTAATCTTGATCAAAAAGTTATAGAAAGACAAATAGCTTAAAATGATGAATTAATCATGATCAATAAATTAGAAAAAGAGGGGTATCGAGAAGGATTAGTACGTACTACAGAATAAGAAGAATAAAACTTAATTGTCAAAGGATTTAATGATGGATTTTCTGCAGCTAAACATTAATTCAAAGTCTTATAAACGATTGATTTAGTTTTATAAAATTCTAAATTGTTTTCATAGGAAATAGTTCTAAAATGTGAATAATTAAAAACATTATAAACTTATGATCATGTTGATTTAAATTAATTATTAGGAATTTGATTTATGTATATATATTTTATGTAATATTAAATAGCATTATAACATTAAATAAATAATTTATCGTTTTTTTAATGGGAAACATTAATGTATGTTGTAATTCAAGAGATATAAGAGAAGATCATACCTCTGAAAATCATTAGAATAAATAAAAACATTTATAGGATACTGAAGAAAGCGAGTATGAACCAAACACTGAAGCATACAGAAAAACAATTTAAAGTGTTATTATATCTAAACCATCACTCACTTTTGCTGAATAAATGATCTAAGATATTATCGATTTAACTGATGAAAACAAAGTGCCTCTTACAATTGATAATGGATGGAATTGTTTGATAGATTAATAAACTACTAAATTGTATGCTTTTGAATGGAAAAAAGCAGAAAAATCGATGTAAAGGTTTAATCATATTTTAGTTAGAGTCATTGTTATAAGAGCAGAGTTTTAATTAAAGACTAAATTTCAATCATATCTAAATATTAATATGAATGATATGAAATTAATTGATAAAAAAATAGAAGAAATAAATATTATTGAAGAAAATCTAGAGCATAATGAATCAATTAGATATATTGCCCATAAAGGAATTGGTGTATTAAAAAGTAGAGATTTTCTATATTTGAAATCTCAATAAAATTTATCAGATAAATTATATGTAGAAGCAGCAAAATCTATTGAAGACCAATCAGGAAATACTGAAAAAAAAAGAACAAGAGGGTAAATCAATTTAGCTGGATAAATAGTTCAAGAATTAAATGATTAGACTGTTTTAATAAAGTAATTCTTAGATGTTGATTTAAAAACTAATGTTTAATTAGCTAGTTTGAAAAACTCTATAATAAAAGAATTCTTAAAATACCATGAGTCATTATAAAATTATTTAGATCTGTAATAATGATGATAATGCATTCTCTAATTATATATAAAAATTTTCATACATTTTTACTAATCATAATATCATGGAATCAATCTAATTTACTTATTTATATCAAAAGAGTAGATAACTTCTACCTCCTTCAAATTTTTGTTTAATAATCAAGAATTAAATCATTAATTGAACATTGTAATATTTCTAGTATATAGACCTAGACCTTGAAGAGTAACTCAAAATGCCCTTGAAAGTATTTAATATTTAATGGGATTTAATAATCATTGGATTTTTATCACAGTTTCCACAACTGTTTATGATCCATCATTAATTACTTCTTCTGGTTTTAAAATTTATGGATATAAAATCTCTCCCATGAATCAAAAGCGTTCAGAAATTACCAACATATCACTTCAAGGGAAAATCTGGCTTCAAAAATTGGCAGAGCATTTAATAGTAATACCTTAATTAGACATCAAAATAAGAATATCCTTTGTAGATAAATTTGTAAAGTAACATTTTTCCTAGTATTTTTAAGTAAGCAACCAAGAGCATTTTCATTACATACACTTTTTGTTAATAATAAACCTGATTTATCATTGAGTTCAGATACCAGGAGTGCTCAGATACGTTAAAGACATAATTATTTAATTTCTTATGACTAAAATTCTAAATCTTTCATTCCATAGAGTAGGACGCAGCTTTTATAATATCACTTTCTGTGGCTTCATGCCAATTACCCAATCTTCCATATATTGAAATAGACTATCTTTTATCTATTTTCTAAATTTTTACTTAGCATCCTCGAGACCAAAATAATATTTTTTGTATACATACCAAACTAACTATGTATAATATATAATTTAACATGTTCTTATTCACTAAAAATAGAATAATTACCTTGCATAATCCATTGGAAACTCTTCACTTTGAAAGGAGAATTTAGTGTATATTATTTCTTCTTGAATTCAAAAGTTCTATAAATATATCCAATTTTCTTCAAAACCCTTTGAATCTCATCATCGATTTGTAAAAATTATTACTAGTTCAAATAAATTGAAATTAAGAATTAATTTATAATTGATTAATGTTATATAATTATAAATACATTTTCATTTGAATTAGGCTTTAGCATAGTTGTCTTTCATATCTTGTTACTCTTGTTTTCCATTTTTGAATAGTTATAATAATAATTAAGTGTCTAATTTATTTTAGATTCTACAGTTAATTATAATAAGTATACTCTCTACTCTAGGATAGATCAGAATCAGGTTTAATAAATAATTCAATGTTTTTGAGTCTAGATTTTAAGTATTTTTAAATTGGAGATTAAGGCAATAGCATCATTAATCCTTATAGGGATTGAATAAGAAAAGGGTGGTTTTACGATTCTAATAATTATAATCTTAAATATGCAAAAACAGGAGATTCTAATAGTAATGTTAATCTTGCTATCTAGACTAGGATCTCTAGGTTAGTTTCTTGTTCTGCAATTGTTAATATGATATTATAAGTAAGTTCATACTCTTCTATTAAGAGAGATAATGACAAAGCACTCACCTCATTGTAGCAAAATGTTTTGTAGATACTAATAAAAAATTCATAGGTTGATTTTGCGGTTTTTTAATTCTTTTCATATTTATAATTTTTGAGCTTCGATCTTATATTTTATAATCGAGGTTCTGTGATCAATAAATACTCTAATGATTAAACTAATTATTATGTAAAAGCTAGATCTAGATTATCATCTCCGACGTATACGTAATTTTCTAATAATTTATTGCATATTTATGTATAAACAACTTCTGCGTTCCAAAATTCACAAAGCTTTTTAATAATTATTTAACTCATCCTGTTCAATAAATTAACATTTTTATGGAATATTTCCAATATTTTTTCTATAACCAAATCAAAATATTATTCATGAGATATTCTTGCTAAGACATCCATTACATTTTCAACAACTTGAGCCTCAGCATCTTTTAATCTTTCTATTAACTAATTTAATTAAAGTCTCTATTACATTTTCTAAAATATTTTCTATCATAGGTTTTAATTTTTCTGTTTGAGTATTAAGTAAATGTCTCATCCACATTAAAGCCTTTTCAGCTGTCTGATTATTTTTCTCTTTAAGCATATCTTATATAGTTGGCATAATATCTACAAATTCTTTCCCTGAAGCTTTCATTTTGTCCATAATTTGTAATAGCAAATCATTTATTAATTATGCTAAATTTACTATCGATTATGAATCATGAGATAATAAGGAAAGAATTATCTTTAAAATGTTATTTAGTTTTTCCATAATAACAGCTTAAAGAACAGAATCTCTCCTCTATTCAAATATATTAGACATTAAATCTATTCCTTTGATGATATGTCCTCCACTTAATTCTAATTGATTAAATTGAACTGTTGGTTAGTCTAATTCGTTACTAACTATTTTTAAATATTCCATAATCCAACTTAAAACTTAAATTAATACATGAGCATCACTTTATTTATTTTAACATAAATCTAGTAAAATATCAATGATTTATCGATGAGTTTTCAATTCTTATTATTAATTGAAGGTAGATCTTTTTGAGTATTTCTCTAAATCTCTTTAAAATTCTTCTAGTTATTTTCTAGCGGCCACTTTAGCCTCGTTAGTAAATGGATCTTTATTAGTTGTGTCTGCAAGCATAAGAAAGAGTTCACCCAAAAAACCTTCGATATAATCAAATAATTCTATATGTGGAATAGAATTCAAAGTATTAATCCAAGATATCGAATTTAATTTTACTTATTGATTTTTAAATAGTATTTAAGTATTAATAGTCTTTATGAAATTCTATATTTTAAAATTTTACTTTTCAGGTGCAGTACTTGTCACTAAGCTCTTTAAACAATTGTCTAATTATGATGCAGCTTTTCTTACAGATTCATCCGGATCCAGAAAGCTTGAAACCAAATTTTTTTGTATTTCTTCCAATTTATTTAAGATAACATCACCCAATTATTTTGATGTAAGAAACAAATATTCAATACCTGTATATCTAACTCTTTCTTCTTTGTCTCTCATACAATCAATCATTGGGTCAACAATATAATTTAAACAATTCTTTATATTTGATTCCTAATAAACAAATAATATTCATTACCTTTTTCGAGATTTCAAAAGATATTGAATATAATCCATGTAATCCTCCTTTTTTATATTAAAATTATTATTGCTAAATATACCTCTCTTTTAAGTATTTAGCAATTTCTATTATTGTTTTCTCTGGAGCATTATCAATTACTTTTATCAATTCTTATCCTCCATGTTCTCTTCTCTCTTATGATCTATTTATCTAATTATTTTTTAATACTTGTCAAATAAGTTTTTAGTTACTTGTTCAGGTAAATTGATATTCTTTTCATCCATTTTTATTTTAATCAAAATTATTTATATATATGGGTTAAGAGAAAATAGCTGCATTATTGCTTTATAGATAATTATTTAAATCTTTAGGAAATCAACTTTCAAGAGATTAATTGAGAAAATATTATCAATATACTGTCTAAGCAAGAGTCCAAGGAGAAAATCAATAAATTTTAAAGAACTTAGAAATTTATTTGAAAGCAATCAAAACTCAAAACTAAATAATGGATGCTGAAAATATAGGCAAACCTAAAGATTATAAAGCAGATGTACAGAAAGTAGCTAATTATGTTGGATTAAGAATGCCAGAAACTTAATAAAAATAAGAGTGATTTATATAAAATCTATAAAATTTTAATTCCATTATCATTTTTAAGGTGGTTAACTTGAGAATCTGAATTTGCATCCAGTAGCTCTTTCTCGACAACCTAAAACTGATCTATTGATCTTTATTTATTTTAGTTATAATCCATCAAATAACTAAATACTCTCATCTAAATCAGTATAAGAATCATTTTCTTTTACTGAGTATTCATCTTGATCCTAAATTTGTTAATTTTTTTGAATACGATATAAGTATTCATACTCATATCTTTTAACTAACTTATAAATTCTGTAATTATGTAAACAACATTGAGAAGCAATTTAATTTAATTTATTTCTACAAAGCAACTTTACTTCCTATTATTACAAAAGTATTGTAACTATTTCAAAATTACAATTTGAACAAGCCAAATGTAAAGGAGTTTAACGTTTTTTACCACCTTTAAGATTTAAATCAAATTTTAAGGTTTTTTTTGTATTATATTAAATGACTGCTAAAATAGCATCTGTATTTCCCTTCTTAACTGCAAGATGTAATGGACTCCATCCATCATGATTAAGTCCATTAGGATTAATATTCTTTTTTAGTAGAGCATTGAATGTTTATTTATATATTGAAACATCCTTATCAAAACATGCCATACAATAATGTAATGCTGTATTACCTTTTTCATCCATTTAATTAGGATCTGCACCTTGCGATAGTATATCAAGTATAAGATGAATTTACCCTTTCACAATGGCTAAATTCAAAATTGATCCATATTAAGCTGCATTCGTATTTACAGATGCTCCATTATATATGAGAGCTTTAGCACTGAAATATTTTTCTTCCTAGATTGCTAATCCTAAAGCCGTATTTTATCTTTAATCTTAATAATCCACTATTTCTGGATAATAAGACATTAAAGACAACAATGCGCCTATGTCTTATTCAACTGCTGCCTTGTGTAAAATTGTAGTTGAAAACTCTTTGTCTGCTCCTTAAGGGTTCGGAAGAATATTTAACTAAAAATTCGAAAATTGAATAAGAAAGTCTTGAAAATTCATTCCAATAGAGGAGCTATACTCTTCATCACTAAACTTAATATCAAATATATATATACATTAATTTGAGAGAGATCCTCTATATCTTTGAATTATTTTTCTTCTAAAGAGACAAACAGTTTCTCAATATATGGTTTATTTACAATAGGATTTATAGGAGGATTAAGATATTTGAACCAATCTAATCCTAATTCACTTAATTTCTTTAAATTATTTATTTCTATTGGAATATATTAGAATTCATTTGATTATATAAACAGAGATTTTAAATTGATTAGAGTTATTAATGGGTAAAGTTTTTAAACTCTATTTTTACTTAATTCTAATATCTCTAAATGAGATTACCAAAGAGATATCTTTCTTGGTAGTAATACTATTAGATTATTACTAATTGAAAAATTAATTATTGAAGGAAAATTATCAAACAAATCATCAGGAAGTACTTTAATGAAATTTGAATTTAGATTGATGATTTAAATTTTTTTCATTTGATATAATTCTTTTGGGAATAATCTAAATCTATTATCCTATATAGCATTCCATAAATACTTGTAGATCGACCATTTAAATATTTGCAAAATCACATTTAATGTTTGGAAACTAATCAATATTTTATTTTGCTAAGTTCAATAGATAGGTGTTGAAAGATATCTTTTTTGAATTTCTTCCTGAATTGATTTCTTTTGATTAAAATCTATTATATTAAACAGTTTCTGTTTATGCTACATTGTTTGAATATTCTCGATTTGGAGAATGATTATTGCTTACAAACAATTTGGTTTTGAAGAAGTTAGTTTTAGAACTATTGTATTTATTGGATTGTTCAATAAGGGTGAGGATGTTTGAATCCATTTTAGTTTAATATATAATATAAAATTATATAATTCATAGTTCATCCTTGGATTTCAGTTAATTCTCCCATTAATTACCTATTATATAATAATAAAATCAATTACCACATATTCTCAGTATCACTGTAGTTATTAACAGGGAATTTAGATACAAGATCTCTTTAAATAGGGAATACCTAATCAACTGTCAAAACAAAAGCATCATCAATCATTCTAGGTATCAACATTTACAATAATGGACTTGATTCTTCAAGACATGGATTAGTATTAACTTCTATTAAATAAAGATTGAAGAGTTCGTCCAAAAAAAAATCAAAACCAAAAATCTCCATACAATATTTTCTATTAAGTTTATTGATTTTATTAGCAACAGTTCTCATTGCAAAATATGACATTTCTTTCATTTTTTCTACTATCTATGCCCTAAAATCGATTTTAGATTTGAAATATTCAGAAACAGAATCAAAAGATAATTAATTTCCTAACTCTTATTATCCATATTTATCACTATGTTGTTATATAGCATTATTTGTTAAATGAATGTAAATATTCTCAACATCATTAGTCTTATATTCTTCGGATGCCATTCTTATGTAGCCTTCTCTATAAAATATATAAAATCCATTTTATACTTAAAAAAATAACAACTTAAATCTGTATTTAGAAATACCCAAACTCTTATATCAAATTTTCTATTTTTTATTAATAAGGGTTTTTCAATATATTTCTAAACAACAAAGGACGACGTTTTTAGTAAATATTAAACGACTTTCTGTTATGTTTGTCCATTTTCATCTTTATAAGTTTCTATTTATTTTTCATGATAACCATATTAATAATCAATAAGTAACTCTACTAAGTTGTCAATATCTTGAAACACATGGATTCCTCTTCCTCTGTTCAAACCTGTTGGTTTTAATAACCATAAATAATCTGAACCAGTAAATGTATCTCTCATTTGAAATTCCAAATATTTTTTTTCTTTACTTGGAGCAATTCTTAATTTCTTTTTTATTTCATTAAGTTTGTTTTATGCATCAGATTTATTTAATTATTTTGATTCAGGTGCATTTTTATTATAAAAATTATAAAAGGCAGAAAGATTAGATTCAACAGATGGATCTGTAAAATCAATAGCAAAAGTAACAGGTATTACATCAAATGGATTCATTTTTAAAATCTTATCATAAATTAAAAATTACTTCACAAGCAGCTGAAACGTTCAGTAATAAATTCTTTTTATTACTAATTTCTGGATGAAATTCAAAATGGTTTAATAATTCTTTATGAGATTTATGCCAATTTAATTTAAAATATTTGTATCCATGATTAGATTATTGCCATCTAAAATTTGCTCTTGCAATATTAGAAGTTTAATGCCAATCTGTTCTCTAATCAAAAACTCTTTTAATTAATTCACTATTGTTTCCTCCACCTAAAAAATAAGAATAAAGAGTTGGTTAAGATAATTAAATAGATTCAATAGGAGTCTGAGATTGTAATTTGTTTATTGATATTGTATGTCGAATATTTTTTTAAATTTTTGTTGGAGGAGAAGGTTAGTCAACAAATGATTTATCTTATTCCTTTTATCTCTAGGTATCTTTGGATTAAAATTTATTTTTTTATCTTAAAATCTTTTCACTCATTTTATTATTCTCTTTATTTTATTGTTCCTTTTCTCTCTCTTATTCTTTTATCATTTCTAATTCTCTAAGTTTATCTCTACTTTTAGAACGAACATGATTATATTTATTTTTTTCTAACTTAATTTATGGAGTTTTTAAAGCAGGTAAACTTTCTGATGTTTATGGTTAAGAAACTTAAATTTTGATTGCCGATTTAGCCTCTCTCTTCTTACCTTTTTTAATTTCATTTTATATAAATTAATCAGCTAACACTTTAGCTAATTCTTATGGACTTTTAAAATTAGGTAATTTAGCTAAAGAACTTGTGAAAAAGTTAGTAAATGCTTTACTCTCTAAACTTTCTTTGACTCTTTGTAATATCTCCCAGTTTTCAGATTGTATTGTTTTGCTCTCTAAATTATATTTTCATTTTTATCTTACTTTAAACAAAATTTAAATCTATCTAAGAAGTATTTCGATTTGATCTTATGTTAACTAAACTAGGTAATTAATCTCCACGACTATTTTATTGTTCTTCACTCATAAGTATTAATTAATAAATAATTAGTTTAATTGTTTTGATGAAAAAACACAAATTATAGTTAAAATAAATGATAATTAATCAAAATTAACCAACATATTCCTATAAATTTCTTCGTTTGAATAATTAAGAAAAAGATACTTTGTGGAAGTCCTTATTAATGAAATATTCAATCTTTATTTAATTTAAATGCATAATCTTTCTTAAATATAATGATAATACCTATTAATCTTGGGAGCTAACTTCCCAATAATTAGTAACTTCTAAACTAGAATTTTTATTTGGTTCAATTAGCCATTGTTTAAAATCTTCATCTAATATAAAATCAATTCCAAATATTTCAAAACAGTTTTTCTTTATACCTTTCATTTAGCACTTATAAATTATAAAAGAGAACTCTATTTCAAATTTTATATCCCTTTTTTATTATAATGCTCTTTATGTTAATATTAATTTAATATCCATTATAAATATCCATTAATTCTCTAAGGTTTTTAAAGGTTTTTAACTATATAAATTCTTCTTCCTTAATTCATGTTTGATGATTTAAATATCCATAAAATCTCCTGTAAACAAAGTTGGATATTTATTCTTTTTAATCTAATAATTTCTACACTTAAATTAATATGATTTAATGTCTTATCTAATTCTTATAATTAATTTTCAGGACAAAACTTATTGGAATGTAATCAAAAAATTTGTATTTTTTTTTTTTTTCTTTTCTTTTCTTTTTTATTTTATTTAATTTTAATACTACATAAAATGCTAGAAATTTTATTAAAAATGAAACGCAAATGATTAACAATCTATTACTAAGAGACCTTTAAATTCCCAATCAAAGTACGATATTAAAATACTTTTTCAGTTTTATACTATTTCAAATTTATTTTTTTTACTATCATCTTTCGTCTTATTCCAATTCTATCTTTCATCCAATAATTTTTTATTAAATCATTATTATTTCCTTCTCCTAAATACTAGAATTATGAAGTAGGAGCTGATCTTTTCAGTTGGCCTGATAAACATTTTATTAGGGGTTACATCGATATACTTATTGGTTAACTATCTTATTTTTTAGGAACGGCGGTAATTTTCGTTGTTATGACTTTCTTCGCTTTAAATAATCCTTTAGCTTTCTCTGTTGCATATGTTCCTATTTTCTCTTTTTCTTTCTCATATTATTCTCTGTTTAATTTTTTATTAGGTAACTGTGTGTTAAAATATTAAATTACAAGTTTTCGGGCAAGTTCTCAATTACGCTAGGCTTACTGTTGCTACAAGAAAGATATATATTTATCAAATAATTAAGAGAATGCATCTTAATTTTACTAAGTCAGTTTTTACTCAATTAGCATTTAATAAATTAATATTCCTCAATTACTCTCTTTTATTATTTAGGATTAGAATAATAAGTAATTCTTAATTTATTGATTCATAATAATCGTAGAATTCTTAGATTAAGAAAAATTGCTCTAATTATTAATTTTACTTAATTCAATAAATCAATTAAGTATATAATATTTAAGTCAAAGCTTGAAAAATATATATTTGTTATCTCTCAATTAAATATTTAGTCATAAATCATAATTATTTTATTAATACTATAAAAATTATTTTAAAAACTCCTCCAAACTGATGGTCTTACAGTTTTCTATTCTTTTGATTGTTTTCTACTATTTTAAAATAGTTTAATTTTCTCTTTATAATTATGATAACTAATCTATTATTTAGATATCAAATAATAAAATTAATTAAATGAATTTCAATATTATCATAAATTTAGAAATAAGTTATGAATCTCATTTTAGAGTATTATATAACAATTTTTCCATATCATTTTATCTAAATTCAGAATAGAATTGAATAAAATAATAAATGTATTTTAATAAATGTATTCTATGTCAAATGTAGATGTTGAATAAAATTCAGCACAATTTTAAAATCCAACAATAAGAGTAAATAAATTGTATGGAAATTTTAATTACATATAAAACAAATTGTTATATTAAATTTTTCACTTATTTAGTTTAAAAATGGCACTATTTTTTGAAAGTATTAGGAAAGTTAGGAGCAATCTCAAGATGAGATCATAAATTTTATTAATAAACGCATTTATATTTACAGTTGCTCTTAGTATGCTTTTGATAGCCTAAATTTTAAATATGAGATAATCGTTATCAATTCTAAATATTTCTTCTCAAAATTTAATGATTAATGAATTACTAAACCTTCTAAATACTGCATCGATTCAAATCGAAAATTAGATTTTATTTTTTTATACAAGAAGTAACATTATATAGATACAAATTAGGTTAAACTACACTAACCAAGTTGAACATTTTAAATTAAATTGTATATAAAACGGATTATCACTCTAATGTTATTCCATAATTGTGTCCTTACAATACTACTTTCTTTGATCCCAATCATTATTATCCTCTTGCTTGCATAATTTATCACTCTTTAAATGACGATACATCATAAATTAATACTATACAAGATTATTAATTAAGAAATTTAACTCATCTATTTAATGAAATGATACTTTCTATAGATCTAACAGGATAATATATCCCAAATGATCTATTTATGGTATCTGACAGTAATCAATACGAATTTGCATTTTATTATCCTTAATGGGTCAAATATTAAACCTTTAGACCTAAATAAAGATAATGGTATAAATAACATTTTATTAATCTTTAATTAAATCCAAATAATCATACTCAATTATCTAATATATACAAGTATTTTAATGATAGTGATGTTTATTCTATGACAATGACTTAATCATTTTTTAATGCAACTAAGTAGGTCGATGGTTTGTTTGCATCCGATATTTAATTATAGAATGGGTATTTTAATAGTAATAACTTGAATATGATGATCGTAAATTATGATGGAAAATTAATCTTATCTAATTATAGAAATTATCTATTAGCAAATTCAACAAAATATGAATCATTTTATGATGAAAATAAAACAGGTTTCAATATTTCTGATTGGAATGCTATATTAAATTTTATTAATTATAATTAAAAGGAAAGCACTTGTTAATCAATCTATAATTCATAAAAATAATTATGCTTATATAATTCTGCTTATTAATAAGATGTTTTCATTTCTGCTAAATAAATTAAGGGATTGAATTATTATTTAATTATTTTTAATAATATTTAAGATTAAGCTGCTTTAATTGAAATGCTTAATTAATTAATTGATAGAATTTATTCTTAATTTAGAAATTAAATGATAATAATAGGATTAACTTGTTGCTTATTTACTTTAATTTCATCTCTTCTAGTCTATTATATTTGTAGACCTATGCTAAAATTGATAAAATTATCTAATATATATATCAATTAACATTAAGTAAGTAAATCTCTTAAAGATTAATAATTTAAAAGAATTTGGAATAATTAAGAAAAATTTAATAACTTCTTAAAGAATTAAGTTTTGAATCATAATCCTTAAAAAACTAGCAGTAAAATAATAAATTAAATTAGATAATTTAATGATATAATTGATTTAAACCTTTCAAAAATTATTTGATAGAGTTTTTGATTAACAAAACAAAAAAAGCGATTAATGTTTCATATTACAATCTTTTAACTATCCAAAGGATGAACACAGAGATCTTAAAATAACTTAATATATTGATAAGTTTTACTTTGAATCTTAGGATTAAGACAAGGTTAATTTATTTTTCATTTATATATTGCAGCAATTAAAAAGACAGTTCTCGTTATGATTTTGTTTTATTTATTAAATTAATTATAATAATTAAAAATATCAAAATTTTATTTAACTCAAATATTGTATATGAGAATGTAATTGTATTAAAAAGTATTTAAATCATTTTATTATTCAATTCATAACTTTATTAAATAGTTAAATGATTGAAAGGAATTGTGAAAAAAGTTCACCATATTTTAAAATAAAGTTACAAAGTCAATAAATTTTTAGATATTAAGAAAAAAATAATATGTTTTAAATGTCATAAATTTTAATATAAAATCAAAAGTATCATGATAAAAGACACTAATTTGTCAACTTAGTCAATTTTTTTTGAAGATGAACAACTTTAATGGTAATCTAGTTAATCTAAAGAACTTAATATTACTTTAAAAGGACTATTTCATATTTATAAAGAAGAGAAGAGTCATTATAAACTTTCAGAAATCTCTTTTAGTTAGCCTTATCTCATAAAATAATCTAGAAAATAAGTAATTAACTATTTAACGTTAGAGTTCAAAAGTTCTTGATATTACGAATGCTTTAATAGAGAAGGTGAGAAATAATATCGTTGGAGAAGGAATATTAGTTAAGAAAAATAATATAAAGTTTTATATGTTTGG
This sequence comes from Paramecium sexaurelia, assembly GCA_000733375.1. Taxonomy (NCBI): domain Eukaryota; phylum Ciliophora; class Oligohymenophorea; order Peniculida; family Parameciidae; genus Paramecium; species Paramecium sexaurelia. The sequence goes on along the minus strand of JPFM01000104.1, from coordinate 162,993 downwards.
TTAAATAGAAAAATGGCTCGAGTCTTTGTAGGAAATATGTATATAGATTAATTTTCATGAAGACTTTTTTTTATACAGATTAATTTCTAATAGTCAACAGTCAAAAGTATATATATTTATCTAAAGTCAGGTATATTTTGCAGAAGATCGTAGAACTAAAATTGATTATGCAATAAAAGTATTTGAAAAAAGTGAATTTGAATAAGAAATTGGATCAAAAGCTTTGAAATAAGAAATAGAGATTTTAAGACTTATAAAAAATGAATATTTCATCAAACTATTAAAAACATATGAAGGAAATTAAGCAATTTATTTAGTATTCGAATAGTAGAAAGGAGGCGATTTGTAGAAGTATTTACTAGAAAATGAAAATCCTTTAACAGAGAAATTGGCATTTTAAGCAATCAAACAATTACTATAAGGAATAAGTTCGATGCATGATCTTAATTGTATGCATCGTGATTTAAAACCAGAGAATATATTATTAAAAAATAAGGATTCCTTGGAAGATTTGATAATTAGTGATTTAGGTTTAGCAGAAAGAGTAAATAATGAAAAAAAATAATTGTTTTCTTTATGTGGTACTCCAGGATATGTCGCGCCTGAGGTCTTAAAGAAATAATCATACGATTAGAAAGTTGACATTTATGGGATTGGAATAATTTTATACATTTTATTGACAGGAAAAAATCCATTTTCTTCAATTTTATAAGATGAAATTCTTGAATTAAATATGATAGGAAATGTCAATATAGAAAAGATAAATTGCTCAGAATTAGGGAAAGATTTATTAAGAAAATTACTATAAGTATCTCCTAGTAGACGTCCAACTGCCTAACAAGCATTAAGACATTAATGTTTTCGAAATTAATCTCCATTACCAAAATTCCAAAAATCAACTATTATTATAAATAAATCTAATTTTGATTCGAATAAAAGTGAAACAATCTCTCCACTTACACCAAATGTTAATTTTGAAAAATTTAAAGCTCCTTCAAGTAAGATTATAATTAAAAATTAGTTTAACCATAATATTTAAGATAAGCTACTCCAAAATTAGATATTTATCAGAAACATACTACAATTTTAATGAAGAAACTTAGAAAAGCTTCATGAAATGAATTAAATTATTTAATATTCAATAAAAGTTTTTTATTATAAATAAAAAATTACTATTTTTAGACATTCTTCTAAAAATAAAATATAATATAAAATTTTAATAATTTTTATGAATTTTTCATTATAAAAAAGATTTAAGTTGTCTATAAATATTAAAAGTGTTAAAAGATATTAATAAATTTAATTATGATAAAATTGCACTCTTTTATAGGATATGCATTCTCCGTTAGGTAAGTTCATACTTAAGTTGCTATAATTGGAGGAGGAACAGCGGGATTAAATGTGGCAGCCTAGTTAATAGCTGATGGACATGCAATTCCATAATAAATTCGAATTTTTGAACCTTAGAAAATGCATACATATTAACCAGGTTGGACGATGGTTGGTACATTATAAATATTAGAAATAAGGTGGTGGTTTATATGACATTAATAAAACTCTGAAACCAATGGAAAAAGTTTTACCTAAAAATGTGATTGTTTCGGATAGTCCAGTTATAAAAATTAATCCAGATGAAAATTAAATAGAGACACTTGATGGAGAGAAGTTTACTTATGATTAGTTGGTTGTGGCAACAGGAATAAGAACAGATTTTGATTAAATTAAAGGTAATAATCTTAAAATAATACTATTTTAGGAGCAAAAAAGTATTTAGATGATCCAAATTCACCAGTTGCTTCAATCTATCATTACAAATATGCATCGAAAATGAATAGATTAGTAGATGAATTTGAAGGTGGTAAACTTGTATTTTCTGAACCTTAAATGCCAATAAAATGTGGTGGAGCTCCACAAAAAATAGTCTATTTATCTCACGATAGACTTAGAAAAAGAGGGATAAAGTCTGATATTCATTTCTATAAAACATCTGCACTTATTTTTGGAGTACCAAAATATGCTGAAATTTTGGCTGATGTATGCAAGAGAAAATAAATAAATTGTCATTTTAAATAGAAATTAGTAGAAGTTTAAGATCACGTTGCGATTTTTGAGGATTAAGACACCAAAGAATTATAATCTGTTAAATTTGATCTATTACATTTAGTACCACCACAAGTATGTGATTTAAATCATTATTTTATTATAGGTTCCAGCAAAATTTATTGCTGTGAGTGGTTTGGGTGATGCAGCGGGTTTTTGTAATGTACATCCAAATACTCTATAACATGTTAAATATAATAATATTTGGTCTTTAGGAGATTGTTCTTCATTGCCTACTTCTAAAACTGCAGCAGCTGTTATGGCTTAAACGCCTATATTAGTCAAAAATTTAATAAGAACTTGGAAAAATAAGTTAAATCCACTTCCAGAATACCAAGGTAATATTTTCGTATATTTATATAAAGGTTATACTTCTTGTCCTATTTTTACAAGCTAAAGTTAATTGTTATTAGCTGAATTTAAATACAACTCTGAATTAGATGAAACATTTCCAATTTTCCAATCTAATGAAAGTCGATTAATGTTTTATTTAAAAAAAGATTTTTTCCCTTTTGCTTACTGGTATTTTATGGTTAAAGGTTTGTGGGGAGGAAGAGATGGATTTAGATTTTTTAAAGGAGCTTGAATATGAAATTAAATCTAATTATTAAATTAAATTATAATTCAAACATCAATGAATTCTTAAAATATACAACTTTAAAAAAACAAACCAAAAGAGTTAGATACTTCTTCTCTCTATAGTGAAGTTAATAAATCATCTAGTATAAATAATCATGTAATAAAATATAATACTCAGTTAGATAACAATTCTAAGATTATATCTCCTGTTTAGTCCATGTCAAATTCGCTTCTTAAAGAATTTACTAAATCTGAATGTTAAAATTAAGAATTAATCAATAAATTGACAGGATCAAAACATTTAACTGTACCTCCTCTTATCAATGAAAAAATAATGAATATTGAAGGATTTGCACCTAAAGTATAATAGGAAATGATTAAACCTATTATTGACACAAGCATAATATAGACAATTTAAACAATTTAGGATGAAGAACATTAAACAATTAATTTGGATAAAATTAATATATAGCTTACTGAAATTGAGTAAAAAATGTCATAAAAGAATTGTCACTAAATATTGGCATCTTTAAATATAATATTCTAAAAGTTATCAGAATCTATTAGTTATAATGTTGAAAACGAAATACCTTATTAAACATTGATAGTTTATTAGATTAGAGTATCTATATTATTATCAAACACCTATAAGTATATGGAAGATTTTTAAAATTCGATTTTTTGGTCAAAAAGAGTTAGATAGAATTATGGTGTTTATGATCCTGAATTAATTGGTAAGTTAATGTTAGAACTGTCTAAATTGTATTTCCTAAACTTTTAAATTATGGAATCATAAGAATTACTACATGAAGCCTTATTACACTTTGAGAAAAATTAATGGAAATCAGATATTGCAAAAACATTGCTGTTATAAGCTCGTATGTGTGCATGGATGAGTATTAATATTTTAGATATTACTAGATAATATTGATTTAGCAACAAAATTAGCTTATGGAGCTATTTCATTATTTAAAGAAGCATTTATTTATGATGAAAAAAAATTAGAATCAGCATATTTTATCTTAGCAGAATGTCATTATGTATCTAAAAAGTATGATACAGCAAAAGAGTTTGCAATTAAAGTTTTATAAATAAATTTATAAACTGGAAAATAGGATAATCATTATTCTTTACTTGAAATTTATAATTTACTTGGATTAATTTATGCTCAGTTATATGATCTAGAAACTTCTTATTCTTATTTTTGCTAAGCTTATAAATGCATAAAGTAAAATTATATAAATTAATGATTTAGTAATAACTATATATAAAAAGGCTAAATTTTAAATAATATTTCAGTAATATAAAAATAACTTGGATAAATTGAATTAGCAGGAAGATGTTAGAAAGTAGCAGATGATATCTATTCGATTTTTTTAACTGAAAATCATCAATACTATAAAAGATTGTTGCTAAACACTATTATTGAATCTTCATTTTGATTTAGTTATAAAATTTGTAGTCAAAATTAATTTTTAATCCAACTTTTAGGTTATTTATTTAATATCAAGGAATTTTCTTTATTTATGAATTATATCCTCAAATTTTATATAATAAATCAATATGTTAAGAAATGCATAAATTTCTCTTTGTTTTCGAATGTTGAAGTGGTTGGTCTTCCTAGATCTTTTCTAACTCCTGGTCTAATCAATATTTCCATAAGAATAGGACCATCATTACGATTTAACTATGAGAATGCAATTAATGAATACCCTTTCCATGCCTTTAGTAATTTCTTCTTTTGTTTAAACTTAAAAAGCATCCTTATATCCACATCCCAAAGCAATTTATGTAAAATTAACCAAAGGATTACTAGTTGGTTAAGCACCAACAGAATCATGAGCCTGATTATTAAATAAGATATGTTTATAATTTGTTGGGCCAATATTACCAATTTAAGCTAATGCACCCATATGCATCATCATGGCACCATCACCATCTAAACAATATACTTGTCTACTCTTTTTGACTTATGCTATTCCTAAAGCTATACTAGATGCATGTCCCATTGAACCAACTGTTAAAAAATCTTATTCACCTGTTTAACTTAGACGTTGTCTTAGTTCAAACAATTCTCGACTTAAAAATCCTGTTGTACTAACACAAACATCTAAAGGACGAGTATTTTAAATAACTTCTGTTAATGCTTCTTCTCTTGTCAATTAAAAATTATTTTTAGCTGTATTTTTCAATTTATAATTAGTAAAGCATTATCTTTTAACAAGTAAAGCATAGGGTCCATTTCTAAAAATGTGATATAGAAATACCTAGTTTTCATGGAATAGAAGGCAGTATCAAGTACTTCTGCAGCACCTTCGATATAATCTGGTAAGACATCATATTACATTCCCATTTCAGTAAGTATACCATTCATTCTCTTGCCTTATACTAAATGTTATGGTTCATCTTTTTTTCCTGGCTCTCCTCTCCATCCAATTAAGTATAACATAGGGATTCCATATACTTTTGGATGTGCCAATGACATATAAGGATTCACAATATTTCCAAGACCGCTATTTTGTAAATAAACACAAGGAATTTTTTTAGTTGCCAAATAATATCCAGCAGCCATTGAGACTGCTGTACCTTCATTAACAGTAATAACATGTTATCCAGGTAAAGCGTTGTCCTTTAAAATATATGAAATATATACTTAAACATATGCGCAGAAATCTTTCAATAAAGAATCAGGAACTCCTGCATAAAATGAAACTCCATGCTTTGACAATTCTTAGTAAAATTCTGAAGGTTCAAGGAAATCTCTTTATAATTCAAGATAAGGTGGTTCAACAGGTTCTCTTGACTTAGCATTAAAAAATCGCCTTGTAAGTTAGCGGCAAAACATATTTTGTAATAATATTTTAATCAAATAAATCTAGTAAATGTTCTGGTGAATCTCTTATTTTCTTTTTTAAAGTTTTAGATAATATATTCTGCATTACATTTTGGAAAATAATTCTTAAAGGAACACATAGTATCTATCTCAATTAATCCTTGTTTCTTTTTTTATTCTAATCTATTAACTATTTCATTAGCTATATCATATTAATGTTTCATATCTTATTCACTAATCTAACTTTAACTATCTTGCATAAAATCTTAGCTAAAAGATTTGCTAAGTTAACCAAGTTCTTCTTAATCTACAGTAAAAGACAATTCTTATTTAACTTACTATTATGCCCTTTGTATTTTTCTTAAATTTATATTATCTTTGCTTTAGTTCTTCCTATTAAAAGACTATCTTTGCTAATAATTATTCATGATTCTATTGATTAAGAATATTTTATTAGGATAATAATGTGACTTAGGACAATCATTAGCTAAATGGTTGATAGATTAACAACAAAAACAACTAAGATTTATTAAATTAAATTATCCGAATAGTATTTAATCTCTCGATTAGCAAAAGTATTGAAAATCAGTAGGAAATTATTATAATAATTAAATAAATTCTTATCTTTTTAATTTATACATTTATGATATACTTGTACTTTTCGCTGATAAAGTTCTTGAATTCCCTGTTAAGAATCCAATCTCTCCAAACATAGAATCTTATTCTGCTTAATAGAATACCATATCTTAATCTTCAAATTGTAGAAATAATTCAATATGTCCTATACTCACACAATAAAGACAGTCATCATCATTATTTCCATTCAAACTACATAGATTCTGTTTAAAAATGATTTCTCCATCGCAATACATTTGCTCACTTATAATATATGCAATCTTCTTTTAAAAACTATTAATTAAATTTAAAGAATATTCATACTCTAAAGAAAATTAATTTGTCCAGAAAGATCTTTTAAATATTAAACCATAAGATTGCATAATGACTTCATCTTTTAATTAGGGTCCCAACTAATTTATAACTTAAATTTATTCATTAAAATCTCTAACCTTTTCACTATACATAAAACTAAAGAATCTTCTTACTTTTTGTTAGGTTTCTAAATCAATCTATAAATATTCATATGAATAAAAAGTATTACATTTTTATCTTTCATAAATCTATTAATGTCGGTCATTTTCTTATCAAATTACATATTATGATGAGTTATTTCAGAACATACATTTTGAAATGCATTAACTATCATTGCAAATAAAACACATGAAAAAATCATATGTTTTATTGAAATTAATATTTCCAAAGGGTTTTTACCTGTTATATCACCATATCCAACTGTTAACATTGTAGTTAATGCCCAATAAAATGAATATTAATATTTTACTATTTTTGGTAGAGTATAGATGTTATTTTATAATCCAGATGAAATAAGCCATGATCCATAATCTTCTCTTTAGTTAATCCAATAGTCTCCTGCTGCATAAAACAAGCAAGCAAACAAATTTACTAAAAAAAATATAGTCAAAACTAATTTCAATATTTAGTAAAATGCTCTTAATTTTCTTTACACTTATAATAGCTATTCTACTTAAGAATTTACTAAAATGACATAATAGTATTTGAAGAAGAATAAATATGGAATCCAAATTAAAAAAGCATAATGGTCTCTAAACGCTACTTGTAATATTAATGATACAATTGAAATAATATCGAAAAAGAATTCTGAAGTTACATATCTTATAAAAATGTTATGTTTTTCTAATACAATCTATCCTTTATCATAATAACCCGTATTTAAAGTTATGAAAACATCAATTATCAAAAAAAATATCAATATATACAAAAATACAGCTATATTTTAAATACTCATATTTTCTGAAATAATCTAATATAAATTTTTTTTATTACTTCATATCCAAAAAACATAAATACAGGGATCAAGTAAAAATAAATTATCACTATAAAACAAATAAATAATCGCCAAGAAAATATTGCCCAATGATCAGGATTAAAAGATGGAAATGTATTTAAATAGGCTTCAATTCCGTTAGTATATCGTAAGAATTTCTTAGTTGTAATTGGAACATCTTAGATTTATTAATTATTTTCATTTTATGGTGTATAGTTAAATGTTTGCATTTACATATTCTAACTTATTTTTCTATTTTCTGGTTACTTTCTTGTAAGCAAAGGTTATTCCAAATTTATGAACATTAAAAATAATAAAAATTTTTAAATATCCATAATATGTATTATCAATATTGATAAATTGATTGAATATTTAACGTTATTGGTGTATAATTTGTATATACATTTTTTATTTAATATTTTGGTATAATATAAATAAAATTAATACCAACTAAGTTTTTTCCAAAAGAAATTTCAAAAAAATATTGATTTCATTAGGTTGAATACTATTTAATGTATTTATTATTCTCTTTGATTTTCGTTTCTTATTTATTAATATCTGATAAAATTTCAATAACGCTATTTTTAATATTGTAAGAATATTTGACATCTCAAATGAATGAATTTAGAAATTATTAACTTTTATATTAGATATCCATCCTTTCTAGATATTTCATAAATTCTCTAAACTAATTCTTAATTATTGAAAAACTATATTATAAATGTCATTTAACTAAGATGTGAAATCATAATTACTTTTTTAGTATTTTCATAGATTCAGTTTGTCTCAACTATATAGAATCCTTTATTACTTTTAATATATAATTCTTGATATCACTTATAATACATTTTATTTTCCTAAACTGAAACAAATGTAAAATATATGGGATTCTTTAACTTAAGTTAATATTATAAAATCGTTTTTATTAAGCTAGATGAGTTATTCCTTAAGGCTAATTGAAAAAATATTTTATATTTAAATTAATACTTCTTCGTGATTAAATAATAAAAATATATTAATTAATAGAATATTTATAAAATTTTGATTCATTTCTAAAACTTTTCAATAACAAATCGAATGAGTGAAGAAGTATCTTTTTACAGAATCAAACAAAGAAACAGCAGAGCGCATTTTCCATTACTATAAAAAAGTACTAACTTAACAAAAAACATCATAATACACTCTTGATAAAGTTTATCCAGAATCTCTTAATTAAAAGGCCATATTTCGAGTATATTAGGATTCTTTCCTAAACATCTCCACTATATTTTAAAAGAATTAAATAAAACATATGTTGAAGATGAAGATGTTATGACTATAACTTCTTAAATTGACCTTGCTTATAAATAAAAAGAAAAAGATGTTATATTTAGAATTTTTGAAGTTGATAAATCTTTTTGACCTAAATAATTTACATTAGTAGAGATAGAGCATTTCTATTTTGTAAAAATTTTAAAAATAATCCTTTTTTAACAAAATCATTAAAAGTAATGAAACTAAATAAATATCATTATTAATCAAAAAGAATAAAATTAGTAACCCTCATTTATTATAGAGCATTTAATTTTATAATTTTATAATTTTATAAGTTTAAATCTATGTATATATCCGTGCTTTTTATGTGCAATCATTCATACTTTGATATTAAAAATTTTCATGATTTTATTTTTTTCTTAAATTTTTTGATTATGTGGAGTTAAAATTTCCTTTGTCTGTAAGAAATTTAAAAGTTTTAAGAGTATTTAAAATATATTTATAAGAATTCTTAAAAGCCTTAATTCCGAACTTCCATTTGTATTTTAAAATTATTTTTAGTTATCATGATCTTAAATTACTTTTATTTTGTAGATTGATTAGGAGTAATTCAAAAAATTATAAAAAAGTTTAGTTATTTGAAGATTATTTAATAATAGAAGGTATAAAAAAAGAACAATTCAGCTAATTGATTTTAAATAATAAAAATTTATCAAATTATTTTAATTTTTAATTTATTAGGAAAATAGATATTCTTGATTGTCTACAACTTTAAGGATAATAGACAAATTGATTAAATTCAATATAACATATATTCCCTTATATTAAATCGATTTAAATAAATATTTTTCTTTTAGGAATCAAAGAATAACTGATGTATATACCTTTTGAATAATAAATTAAATTTATTTTATGAATTAAGAACAATAGTTGTAATTGAGACTTTATTCATTTGGTTTTGGGAAAATTAATAAATTAAATGTATTTGTGATAAAAATTTAACGATTGGTTTTTAGAGTAGGTCAGTTTAATTACATATGATTATTTTTAAAGTAAATATTTAATTGTATTTATTATTAGAAATTCTTTTTAGAAAATGATAGATAAAGCTTAGGTTGATTTGAAAAATTACTTTTCTATATCAAATTATGATCAATCAATAGTTGTAATATTATTTTGAATAATTTGTAATAATTTCTTCAATAAAATTAAATTTATGTAAAAAAAGAGCATAAGATTTTTTACATTATTTTATTTGTAATTATAACTCACTATGTAAATGTAATCTTTTTTGAAATCATTTTATAAATATATATATCAATGGAGTCTTAATTTGATGGTAGTTAAACAAAAAAAAAATATGCCATAATCACACCTGCTGTTAGAATGGCATTTATAAAACGAGTTCAATCAAAACAGTCAACCATCAAGTAAGCAGCTTAAGAATTCGGAATTAAGTTTAGCACATCTAAAGCTATATTATAGACCTACAAAAGAGAAGGAAGAGTAGGTAAGAAAAAGACTAGGTCTAGAAGAAGCAATTGTAAAAATGAACATTAAGAGGAAAAATAAATTGAAAAATAATAACAATAGGATTCCAGTCATTAACAATATATTTAAAAATCTCAATCTAACAATCTAACCCAGATAACTCTTTAATAGTAATAAGCCTTATAATTTCAACTATTTTAATAAAGTCTATCCCTGAACCCATATATACTTTTATAGTAGTAATATTTTAACTAATATATTAGAAACTAATATTTAAATTAAAGTCTTTTATAGATTCCTAATCCAAGTTTGTTAAATTATCAAGCATGGCAACTTAACAATTTTAGAACATAAGCATTCTAACAATAATTCGGAAAGATACTGGATTCAAGATAATTAATAACTCCTATTCAATCAAGCAAATGGTTGGATGTAAAATGTGATGAAATGGGAGCAACTTTGAAGAACTTTAATTGAATTATGAAAATGATGTATTATTAATTACCACTCATAATTTAAATCCCCATTTTTACTTTTATTTAATATATAAATTAATTATTATTTTATTATTCAATGGGAGGTGATTCATCTAAAGTAATGAAGCCAGAAGAAATTGATAGCCAAAGCAACGTAGTTGTTTATGGTTCAGATAATTGTCCATATTGTTTTAAAGTGAAAAAGATTTTTGATGATTTAAAAGTTTAGATAGATTATAGGAATGTTGATGAGAATAAAAAATATGATGAGGAAAAGCAAAAATTAATGAACTTTTTAAAATATGATACTATTCCTTTAGTATTTATAAAGAAAGAATTCATTGGTGGTTGTTCTAATGTGAAAGAATTAGAAGCAAAAGGTGAACTCTTAAGTAAATTAGCATGATTCATTTTTAAATCCATATCATTATTATATTAAAAATATCATCAATGAAGATCATAAGATATTACATTAATGTAAAATACTTTTTATATGTCTTAGAGTGTTTTCATATTTAATTTCTTTATAATAACATTAGTAATCTAAGAATTTAATTTTTTTACATTAAATAGTTATTATAAATTAATGTCGTTATTTAATTAAATATGAAAAACACTTTTAAGAATCAAATTAACTTAAGTTAAACTTCATTGAATCTTAATGATATATTATAAATAGATAATAATAAAGAAAATAGAATAGCAAATAAAATAATATCAAATATAGAAAGCAAGATTTCATTTGTAAGCAAATTGAAAACAAATGCTTTAGAGAATCATAAAAAAATGAGTTAGCAAACTTTATATAATGTTGAAAACAATAAAATATTTAGTAATCCAAAAGTGTAATTTAATTCTTAAACAATCGTTAATAAACCATTATGCAAAATTAATAATTTTTTGGCAATTTATAAAGATGAAAAATAAGATTAGTAATAGAGAAAATCATAGAAATGTAATTTAGATTTGAATCAATTATGTAATCAAGATATATAGATTGGAAATTTTAAATTAGAATCAATTTTAGGATAAGGTTCTTATGCAACAGTAAGATTATGTATGGAAAAAAATAGTAAAATTAAATATGCTATAAAAATATATGATAAAAGTAAAATAAATGATAAACAAAAAATGAATAATATAAAAAGAGAGATTTCAATATTAAAAAGGATTAATCATTGTAATATTATTAAATTAATTTATGCTATAGAAGATAGAAAATCAGTATGAATTAATATATCATAGATTAACTTAGTTATGGAATATATATCCAATCAATCATTAGCTGTATATGTGAAATCTAAACCAAAAAGATTGTTACCAATCCCAGAAGTATTATATATTTTTTAATAATTGGCTAATGCAATAAAATATTTACATACCAAAAACATTGCTCACCGAGATATCAAAATGGAAAATATACTCTTATTAACAGATAATTATGTAAAATTGATAGACTTTGGTTTCTCTATTTGTATCTAAGATAACTAAAAGGTCAATGTATTTTGTGGAACCCCAAGTTATATGTCTCCTGAATTAGTTGGAAAAGTATAAATTATAATAATTTAGATTCCTCACAATCCATTGTGTTCAGATATTTGGTCTTTAGGAATATTAGTATATAGAATGATTTTTGGAGAATATCCTTTTAAAGGACAAAATGATAAAGAATTGTATCGATCTATACAATAGAATAAACTTAAGTTACCAAACGATTTGAATTAAAATATTGTAAATTTAATTAAAGGTTGCTTAGAGAAAAATGTTAGTTAAAGATTCACTATAGAATAAATATTAAACAATCCTTTATTTTAATAAACTGTGAATATATATGCATTAACTTGATATAAGTAATCATTAATCAACTTTCTGTTTGAAATTAAATCTGAGAAATCGCATTGTCACTTTTATGAAGAATCTATATTTATAATAAAAACCTTATACCTCATGATATTTTTATTTAATATTTCTCCTTATATCAGGCAGTGTAGATTTAAAAAAATAAATACTTTTTTATTTTTACTATCTTTCTCGAAGTGAATTAAGTTTTTCATTAAATTTTTGATCTTGTGTTGTGCTTTTTGTGTTTTTTATAGGTTATGGAGGGAAATTAATTTCTGGTTTATAAGAAAATTAAGATTCAATTTCTTAGATTCTTTCTAATTCTTTTTTTAAATTAGCATCATAAAATTGTTATTTCTTTTTTAAGAAGTTTTCCTATTCACTCAAGAAATGCTCAAACTATTCTGTAGTACTATTGTATTCTTTGATATAATTTAATAATACTTTTAGCTAATTCTAATTCTTATTAGAATACCCTTTCTTTCTCTTCAATCATTTATTTCAATTTAGCATTCTTTAATTTTATTTCATATTCATATCTTAAATGAATTGGCATAGAAGTATAATCTGATTTGCTACGAGACTATCTATTTGACATTTCTGTAGTTTCTAATGGTTATTGTATACATAATTGATATTAAGTTGTCTTATCGTTAAAATTATCTAGTTTATCATCTATTTCTTGATCATTTTCAATAATAATTTTGACTCCTTTTTTTAATTTTTCTAATTTTTGAAGAGGGGGATAATCACATGATCTTTAAGTAAATTATTGTTTTTATTTAATAAAGTTATTTAATTCTAAATGATGTTTTAATCCCTATTCATAAATTTTAAGAGTTTCTTTAGATAATTCAGGTTTGTCACTAATTTAATTTTTTTCTTCATTTTAGTATTTTTCTTTTTTTTCTTTAATTTTATCATCTTTCTTTTTTCCCCACTTTAATAATCTATCAATCACTTCTTTTTATTCAGATTATGTTTATAATTACTTATTTTCAATAGTAAATTATGACACAGTGTTAATTAGATCTTTTGATTTAATGTTATATTTCTATAATGGGGATGTACTGGATGTAAAACTTTTAAATTTCTAAAATACTATAGATTATTTCTTATTTACATTATGATGAAGAAGTCTTATTGTACGGAGAAGCAGATGTTTATGTCATACATTTTTTGTGTAAATTATCTTAAGTAATTAATAATGGTTACTTTAACTTGTTTTAGTTTCTTCTTATTCTTCCTTAATAATATCATTTTTGTATTATTTAGATGTCTTTTACTTGAAATATGATTATTAGGAAAACTTTCTTAAATTCATGAAATGTAATAAAATTTATTATTAATAAATTTGGTTTATCAAGTCTTAATTCTTTTTTGCATTAATAATCCATTAAACAAAAATAGATTGATATAGAATTAATATATTGTTTAATTTTAATTTAATGATGAAATGTATAATGTTTTATAATCATTTTTGTTTCTTTTTCTAGCTTTCTAGATCTTCTCTAAATATACATTCCATAACTTCTGCCAAACCATCAAAGTTAAATTCTATTTTCGCCAATGCATTTGGAAATAGTCCAAATGCAGATCCTTTAGCAATCAAATTTTACATTCCAAATTAATAAAATTGATATAAAATATATGCATCTTCTTCTGGATTTTTAAATTCCTCTATTTCATCTTCCTAAAAAATTTCTTGTAACAAATCTCTTGCATTAGGTTAATCTTCTACTAATTCATCTAATCCTAAAGATCTCAGAAATACATCCACATCTTCCATATTTTTAAATTATAAATGAAATTTCGAATGTTTGAAAAGTAAAGGAAAAGTAAATCCTTATTTAAATTATGAAAGAACCTTCTTTTATTACATTTTCTTAGATTATGCTTATTAAATCAAAAACAGACCTAAATTAAATACTTTTTTTGCAAGAGAGGAATTAAACTTAGCTCTAAGTTCAACCAAAAAACCTTCTAATAGATATTTAATAAAAATCTAATTCTTTTTCATCATTTTTTTTAATCCATTCTTAACTCCAAGATTTAATTCTATTTATACTTCAAGATCTTCACCCAATTAATCCAAGAAAGGACTAGACTATGTCTCTATAAAATCTTAAACTAAAGGATGTTTCACCAATAATTAAAATATAATCTACAATAATATTAATAATATTTACACTATCTGTATTAGTAGACACCTATATTTCACATTTGGAAAGAAATTCGAGAGCTTCAGCAGAATCCTCAGAACCCTCTTTTTCTAATTTCTTTAAAAAATCACCATATAATTATTAAAATTTTTGTTTTGCTACCTCAGGTTGCAGAGCACGAATAATTAATGTTAAATTCAAATACTTACTTTGAGTTAATTAAACACCTTTTAACAATTTATTTTCATTATTTAAAGCTTCAGCTATTCCTTTTCCATTGTATAATATACTACTATCTACTCTTAAGTGACATGGTTAATCACCATAATTTATTGCCCAATAATGATGATCAGCAGAATTATCTTGCTTTTCAAAAAAAGAAATCCCAAATCTCGTAAATTCAGAATTCACTTTCTTAAGTAAATTCATCAGCTTCAGTTTCATAAAAACTAATTTTTCTAGATGTCCGTTTTTGCCAAACTACCACCAATTCCAAAATTCATCAAATGATATCTAACCATCTTTATTTACATCAACAACTGCCATTAACTATAGATTAAATTAATATTTTACTTTATCAATCTCTTCTTAGCTAAGTTCTTGATTCAATTATTATGCTATTGCATGAAGCTCTTACTTATCTACATATCCACTTCCATCTTTATCAAAGCTTTTAAACACTTAATGCAATTCAGTTTTACTTTATCCAATCATGAATAATCAAAATATTATTAATAAAATTTGCAA
Organism: Paramecium sexaurelia; assembly: GCA_000733375.1. Taxonomy (NCBI): domain Eukaryota; phylum Ciliophora; class Oligohymenophorea; order Peniculida; family Parameciidae; genus Paramecium; species Paramecium sexaurelia. Next base: position 147,585 of record JPFM01000104.1, on the reverse strand, counting down.
ATCTATTGCATATTTTATTAACATAAATTATAATCATATATATTATTATAATCATCCAATACAAGGTACCTATATCACGATTCCTTGCTTATTATGAAAAATTCTAACCCTATCTTTCCTATAATCCATAGTTACTATCGAACCTTCTTCCAGTACTTAAATCTATAAATTTGGACCATCTTTTTTTATTATTTAAATTGCCTATTGAATTGTTTTCCCTACACACTCCGGCCAAGAAGATTTCTAATTATTCTTCCCAATTCCATTATAGTTTAATTTCCTTCTTGATATATTTTTGGCGATTCTATATCTTTTAAACCCAATTTCAGACTAATTTCATATAATTCTTAACCTTAATTTAATACTATCACATCTTAATGTAGCTTCCCAACCTTATTAAAATGATATAACTCCTCATTATGTATTGATTCATATGGTTTTAAGGTGGCAAATAAATAAGTTTAACAAGCTTCATTTGGAGTTAGCAAAAATGGAGAAAAAATATTCTTCATTAATTTGACTAATAATCTTAAAACAAATTAATATTTTAAACTCTTTTCATATATATTGGTATGAACAGCTCCAGGAGCTACAAGTATTACTTTTATATCTTTATTTTATTAATTGAGTAATTGTTATAAATATATAGATGAAGAAACCTTGAAATATTGACTTATGGCATATCTATAATTTAAATCTCCTTTGAATGCTTTAAGTATGTCAACCTTCTCTTTAATCCAAGTATACATATGACTAACTACATTAATTATTCTCCCTTTTTCATTAAAATATTCAATCAGTTAATCTGTCAATAAAGCCCAACCAATTTGATTAACTTTTACAATTTTCTCAATCCCATTTACATATTCTAAATCAAAATCTGCGATGGCTGCATTATTAATGAGAATATCAAGATGTTTGAACTTTTACTTAAATTATTCAACAAAAGATAATATACTAATAGTTTTCTCTAAGTCTAATTAAATATAGTATAATTTATTGTTTTTTGTTTCAATAATTAAATTTTCAATTATTTATTCTGTAATTTCTTTATCTCTACAAGCAAATATGACAGTAGCTTATAGATTTGCAAATTCTCGAGCAGCTTCCAATCCTATTCCAGAAGACGCTCCTGTAATTACAATAATTTTATCTTCAATATCCTCAAATGTTCTTATTTCTCCAACCATTAAAGAGTGAATTATACTTCCATATATTAGGTATATAATGATCCCAAAAAAGAAAAATATAAATTTCTTTCTTTTCATAATAAAATTAAATTAAATATTGAATATAAAGATTTATTAATACTTGATCTTTCCTAGTTAATTAATATGTAATTTTAGTTTGTAAACTTTGTTATTCATATTTGATATAAATTTTCTAATTATTTTATCAATAAATTAAAGCATTCTATCTCAAAAATATTCTTCTAATTTGTTTTTTATTTTTGAAGTTTTTTGTATGTAATATTATTAAAAAATTCGAAGTTATTCTAATAGCAACAACCTAATCATAATTTATTTTTACAACACAATTAAAAAAGTATTTCTATATTAAGTATAATAAAAAGTTAATTTCTATCAGTCCATTTCTATAATCAAATTTAAGAATTAGCAAATATAAATTTTAGAAATAATTTATGCAATAATCACAATCTAATCATACAGCACCTATACAATCTGCTAGTTACACTGTAACTCTTTTAAAAAAATAACTTAAGCGTATTTGATTGTTTTTTAGTTTTAGAATTGGAAGAGAGTAAAACAATAGAGGGTGTTTCAGTTGGGTTAGAAGGAAATAGTCTATACTCTTGGAATATTAGCTTCGCAGGTCCTTCAGATACCTTATATGAGGGTGGATATTTTTAAGCATTAATAAAGTTTCCAGAAGATTATCCTAATTCCCCACCTTCATTTAGATTTTTGACAGAAATGTGGCATCCTAATAGTATATTAAATATCATTAACATATTAGTTTATAGTGATGGTAGAGTTTGCATTTCTATTTTGCATGCTTAAGACGAATTTAATGACCAAGAACCCCCAGAAACAAGGTATGTTTTAAGGTAATTAAATTAGATGGAGACCTATTCTGACACCAGAAGACGTATTAATTTCTATAGTTTCAATGTTGTCTGAACCTAATATCAATTCTCCAGCTAATGTTGATGCAGGAATTCAATTTAGAGATAGACCAGATGAATACAAGAAAAAAGTGAGAAAATTAATTGATAAAGCATTAGAAAATTTATGACTGCTTATATATATCCAAAAAAAAAATAAATAAAAAACAGCAATATTTCATTTCCATTTCTTTAGTAAATTTTTTCTTAGTTTAGATAAAAATTCTTAATTTTGTTTTTCTGTCTCAAAATTTGAATGATTAAGATCAATAGAATTAAGGAATAAATCTATATTTTAATAGAAATAGAACTCTTTTTATTCTGGACATAAAATAAAATGAAATTATGGACTTCCGAAAAAATTACACTTCTTACAAATTAATTCTCCTTATGAACTAATTATAAGTGGACTCTAACAACAATGAATTTATTATTGGCTTGTTTTATGATAACATTTACTATTATATGGACAGTAGGCTATAAAACTTACAAAACTTGTTTCATCAGTCAAATCATTAAATTCTATTGATTTATATTATACCCATTATTATTGACAATGTACTTATAAACTATTCCAAAACTCAACTATTTACTCATTAACAGTTAATGTAGAAATATGCAACCAAAATGAGAAAAAAAAATCTTAATAATTTTTAAACTTATTTTTCTATCTATTTTAAGGACAATAAAATCCATAATCTTAAATTGATTATGAAAATTAGCATTGTTGACACATAACGTAACCTTTAGAGTTGATATACAATTGACAATTACATTAATGAATTTACATTATAATTTAAGCAGAACATAAACATTAAGGAGGACATGCACATTTAAGGGGTAATGCTGTTTTTTTATCTGCATGTGCTATTATTTTATAATTTGTGCTATGTGGTATATGAGGAGATTTCTTTTCGATATATTTTGTACTGTTTGGACTTTGTGCTTAAGCTTATGAAATCTATCTTTAGATTGTTGAGTTCAATATAGATCTTTCAGAATTTAAGGTCTATTAAGATTAGTAAAGGAAGGAAGACTCTATAGCCATTACATCTTTTTTACTTCCAATCTCTTATGGTTAATCATGTGATATATTTAAAATATCATTAACATCCTTCTTATGATCTGAATATATTCGTGTTCTTGATGATAATAATACTGTTGGCAATTTCTTAAGTTATACATAAGCTTATTTATTTTGTTTTTTATTTTCTATTTAGAATTTACTTTAAAATTGTATATCAGACAATTAAAATACTTTTTATAGATCTTCATTTGATTGTTATTAAAATATCTAATATTTTCTATTTATTTCAATTGCAGAGAAAAGCTACTTTAATAAACTATCATTTAATTTGATAAATTCTTAAATTTCTAATTCTTTTGAATCCTAATTTTCTTTAATTATAGATTATATTAAAATGATATTGTTTTTTCTTATTTTATCTGTTTCATATATTTCTTTTTGAATTTGTTCCATTTCTAATAAAATCTCATCCATTTAAGTTTGAGTTGTTTTAAGAGTATTAATAAAATTTGACAATGATTATTAGAGTAATTGTAATTGAGAATCTATTATATTATTATTAGAATTGAATAAGGTTAATAAATTCTCTTCAATATTTTATAATTGTTAAATTGTTAATTTAATTGAATTATGGAAATTTGGAATCTTATGCTTATTCTAACCTGTTAAATATTCTAAAACACTAGAGTTATCTAATTTTGATCCAGAGAATATTAAACTATCATTGAGAATAGAATTTATAACTGTAAAATAGCTACTATTTTTTGTATGTTATTCTATAAACTTAATAAAATGAATTTCCTCTAAATACACCTATTCGTAATTGGTTATGTATTCTTGTTACTTTTATAATAATTTTGATAGATTTGAATTTTCAGTAAGATCATATTCTTTTTTAATTTTAGTCACTCTTTTTTCATTTTCTAATTTAGTTTTCCTCATTTCTTTTTATTTATTTCTCAATTCCCTTTCAAAGATAGTGGAATTTATTGTTAATGATTTCTACATATTTTCATCTAGTTATTTTGATAACTCAGATATTCTTTTTTATCTATCTTAGATTTTCTAAACAAATGGTTTCAATTCTTGATTGATAATATTTGATTGGAAATCAGAGTCAACTAAGTTTTTGGAGTACATTTTTAATTTTTTAATTTTATGTGATAAACATTTTTTATAAAATAAATCATTTCCATTTTTTTATTCAAATTAATAAACAGTGATTGTAAAAATTAATTGCAATCATTCATCTCTTATCTTATCAATTATAGAATCAATACATTAGAACATAAATTAATTGACAAAATAAATTCCTCAGCACTCTAAAATCCATAAAATTATTCTTTTTCATGACATTAAATTAAATGATATTAAATAAATATTGAGTACTGACATCTTTTACAAATAACATCTCCATAATTCGATAATTATAATGGAGAGTTACAAGTAGAATGACTTTCAGAAAGAAGATTTTTATGATTACACAAGCTTTTAATTAGGACAATTGCATTAAAATTGTACAATAATTTCATCTTATTTTATTTTATGGAAGGCAATTTTGGAGACCCATTTAACCATTAAGACTTACAATTTATTATTAAGCCTATCCAAAAATGTACTATTTATTAATTCAACATCAAACTCATAATATATTTCCAAAAAGAATGTATAAAATCATTAAATTATTTAAACTTATTTTAGTTTTATTAAATTAACAGTAAAATTGATGTTCATCTATTTAAAATGAAATTTAACAAACCTAACATAAAATGATTCCTTTCTCGTTTATATACAATTAATTATTACATGAATGTAACTACTATTATATATATTGTTAACATAAACATTCAGGAGGACAAGAACACTTTAATGGTATTGCGGTTTATTTCTCGGGAAAATTTTAATTTAGGATTTTTGGAGATTGAGATGTCTCCTTAAAAGTATAAGAAAAAGATGAAGTATTATTCTCATCTGATTTTATTGATCCAACTTTTTTAACTTACGGATTTCTTCTGAAATAATTGGATTTTTATATACTATAAGCATTCATTTCAGTTTAAATACTATCATTTATGTTTTTCTTGTAAGGATTTAATATATTCATTTTTTTTATTGAAGTATTTGAAAATAACTTATATTTACGCAATTTATGTGTAAGATCTATAATTTTTATCCAAGTCATTGTTTTGTTACTCTAGTTAAGCGATTTCTGCATTCTTTTATTCTTCATCTTTAGCAAAACAATTTTAAACACTTTGTCTGATATTTTTAAGGTTTCTCTAATTACAAGAAAGTCTGATTAAAGATCAAATACTTCTTATACACAATCATGATTAAATTATAAAGCTATTTAAATTATTATTTATGAGAAGTGAGTTTCTATGATAAAATTATTTAAAACCTAGGTATCTTCAGATTAGTGGTTTAAAATTTAGTAATCAGCATTTTCAATTTTTTAAATAAGTTTGTTTACAAATGAATTTAAGTGAGAAATTTATTAATGTTATTTAGTATGAACATTTGGGGATTTTAAAGATAAAAAAGTTTATTAATTAATACATTCATTCTCTTTAGCCAATTCAAAATCAGATAATGATTAATGTAATGTCAAATCAAAATGCTTTATTTTAATAAATTAATTGTAAAGTAATCAGTCCAAAGAAGCAATTCATAGTATAACGAGTCAACTATAATATAAATTTGACATAAACTCAAAAGTTAATAACATTCGATTCTACATTATATTCACATAACTATTCAAAGAATATAAATAAAATTAAAATAAATACAAATATTTTACCCTTTGACACATTTTTATTTGCAAAATGAGTTTCACTATTTTTTAAATTAATGACTTCTTGCTTGATTATCTAAATAGAATTTTTGGTTCTGCGATACACTTTATAAAACTAATGTATAATCACTATCAATCAAATTTCCAATAATATATTCTTCCAGTTTACTTTTTTTGATGCAATTTTTCATAGTATTTTTAAAAACTTATAAACACATTTACAATTTTGTTTTAAAGTTCCATATCTAAATTGCTATACTCTTCATCTTGTTTAACCTTTTGTTCATCAGACCTTTATTTTAATTCTTATAGTTCGATTCTCATCTTGATATCATCATCATATTTAAGATTATAAATTTTGATGATTTTTTACACCAATTCATTTAATAATAGTCTTGTGTAGTTGTATTATTTTTGTTTATCTTAGATATTTGACATAAGTTCTTTTTAAAATCTAAATCGACTATTTATCTAGTATTTGCTGATTATTGCATTAAAAGTAAATTAAAAGTAAATTTAAAAATAAATTTTTATAAATTTAAACAACAAGTGATCACTGGAGTGGAAAAGCTTGATAATTAAATAGAATTTAGTAAATATACATAAAAGGATATTGATAAGAGAAATTCATATTATTAATGGGTCAATAATAATATTTACTTTTATTTTGATTAAGTAACAATGATGACTAAAGTGTTTGTTATATTTAATTAGACAACAATTGAATTTAGTATTGAACATAAATAATTTATAAATCTTTAATATTAATAAGTAGAAGGAAATAAATGTCAATAAAATTAAGAGATCTAATTCGAAATATAAGAGCATGTAAAACAGCTGCTGAAGAAAGAGCGTTAATAAAGAAAGAATAAGCATAGATAAGAGAATCCCTTTCAGCCAACGATTAAGAATATAGACCTAGAAATGTTGCTAAGTTGCTTTTTATTTCTATGTTGGGTTATGAGACTGATTTTGCTTAGGTGGAATGTGTGAATTTAATTACAGCTAATACATTCTTTGAAAAGAGAATAGGTTATTTGGGTTTGACATAATTATTTAATGAGAAAAGCGAAGTATTAATGATGGCCACAAATCAGATGAGCAAAGATTTAAATAATCCATCTAATTACATTGTATCATTGGCATTGATAGCCCTAAGCGAGGTATGCACAAGTGAAATGTGTAGATCATTGTCAGGAGATGTATTGAAATTATTGCAGAATGGCACCGCTTGTATAAAAAAAAAAGCAGCATTAGCAAGTACAAGAATAGTGACACGTGTACCAGAAAAAATTGAGGAGTTCTCATAAAAAGTTGAACTATTATTAGATGATAGACATCATGGTGTGTTAGTAGCTTCATTGCAATTAGCATAACATATTTTAGTTATATAACCTGATCAAAAATAAAGATTTTAAAAATTTGTATAACCTATGGTAAGAATATTCAAATCCATACATTCAACGTATTCAGCGGAATATGATGTAGGAGGTGTATCAGATCCATTTTTATAAATCGAAATTCTTAAATATTTTAGAATTATGTGTTAAGGGAATGTTTAATTATCAGGAGAAGTTTCAGATATACTGGCTTAAGTTGCAGCAAATACAAATAATGGTAAGAATTCTGGTAATGCTGTTTTATATGAATGCGTTAAGACAATTTTTGGAATTGAATCCTCCAACTTACTTAAAACTTTAGGAATAAATATTCTGGGTAAGTTTTTGTAGAATAAAGATTCAAACAGCAAATATATCTCGCTATACATGTTGTAGAAAGTCTTGAAACATGACCTTTAAGCTGTTCAAAAACATAAGCAAACTATTTTAGAATGCTTGAAAGAAAATGATAATTCAATTAAAGCTTTAGCATTGGATCTCTTGTATTTGATTACTAATGAAAGTAATGTAAAAGGCATTGTTAAAGAACTATTGAATGTTTTACTAAGCCTTACAGAAGAGGATGCTGATTTTACTAAAGAATTAACTAATAAGATATGTTAAAGTGTTGAAAAATATGCTCCTTCTAGAAGGTGGTACATAGATACCTTTATTAAAATTTTGATATTGGCAGGAAATTATGTTGAGGAAGAGTCAAGTTCCTCTTTAATCCATTTAATAATAGGTACTCCTGAATTATAAAGTTATGCAATTCATAAGTTATTCTTCTCTTTATAAGAAAATTTAAATTAGGAAGGATTAGCTAGAACAACTGCTTACTGTATTGGAGACTTTGGTTAGCTTTTATTGAAAGGAGATGCGACAGCAATTGACAATACACCAATTTAAATTACAGAGGAAGAAATTCTTGATTTACTCTAGAAACTATTAGAAAAACCTAATTAAAAGAACGTTATCAAAGAATATGTATTATCAGCTCTAATTAAATTATATCCTAAGATCAATAAAGTTTAACCTATGATAGCAAAATTAATATCATCTCAGATTAATTCTACTTCGATAGAAGTTTCAAAAAGAGCTTAAGAATATTATGGTTTATTAGATATATTATGGGATCAACATAGAGCTGGTATATGTGAATAAATACCTCCTAGTGATTCACATAAAGCAATATATGAAAGTAAACCAATCGGAGATGTTGAATACGATGAATACCCACCCTCTAAGACTGAACTAGAATAAGCAAAACTTATTAACAATAACTAGTAGAAAAGTGCTTATGGTTTTGATATTGATGGTCTAATTGGAGATTAGGATTAAAATTAATAATAATAGTCATATCTTGCAAGTTAATTACCTGAAAACTTATTTGATATAACTTTAAATTTATCTGGAACATAATCATAACCTTAACCATAAACAATTACACAATAAAGTTTAAATACTTAGATGGGTATGGGCGAATTTGTAATAAAGTCGGAAACTTAACAATAATAATAACCTATAAATCCATTATTAAATTTGTATAGTTAAAATGTTAATATATATTAATAATAATAATTTCCATTCTAGTAATAATAATAATTTTCATTCTAGTAATAATAATAATAATAATAACCAATAAAATAAACAGCTATAAATTTGCCTGAAAATTTATTTGAATTAAATTTCTAAGCATAGTAATAAAAATCGAATATATAAAATCCTTCTAATTTGATACCATCGCAATAATAATATTATTAATAATAATCAATTATACCATCTCAGTAATAATTATAACAAAACATAATATAACCATAATAAAATGAATAAAAGTCTTTGACACAATAGGTTATAGCTTTTGATGATGGCGCATTGTAAATAGAATTTAAAGCTGTGAAAGTAAGTTATTATGGAGAGTATTTTAGGAATCCTTTGATTAAACAAGCATAACAGCATATTTCAATAATAAAACAGCTAGTCCAATTACAGAGTTACAACTCTTCCTTGCAGTATTAAAATATATGAAATTATAACATACTTAACCTACATCATCAACAATAAGTGGGAATAGTATTGGATAGGTGTAATCGGTATTTAAGATTTAGTATTTTAGATTCTAAAAATCGCAAATTCATGTCAAGGATAAAAAGGAATTGTCATGAAAATAAAAGTATCTTACAAAATTAATGGCTTAATGATAGATAAAGAAGTAACTTTCAATAAATTTCCTCCAGAATATTGAAATATGATGAGATATTAATGTATAACCATTTTCTGCAAAATTGACAAAAAGTTATTAATCATTTTTAATATATATATATTTTAAATATATATGTTATTTAGATAAAAGGAAAGAGTACCGGATATTGGTAAAGATAATTTCAGAGAATTTGTGAGAAGAGAAGATGATTCATGTATGAATACTTAGAATGTTTTACCAATTTTTATGAATAGTACAGTTCATGCTTAAACAAAGCAATCGTAATTATTGTGAAACTTAATTAAGTCAAACACCTTCAGTATTAGATGGATCTATTAAAATGTTGGGAAACACTTGGGATGCATAGCATCTAGGAAAATTCTTATAACATAGTTAATTTGCATAGTTGGGAGGTCGAACTATGAAGATGGGAGATACTTAATAAAATATGACTTTGAAAAATTAAAGTTTTTATTTTAGAAGTTAACAACCTAGATTAATTGAAGATAATATAGATTATTTGCATTAACATCCAATTAATCATATAATAACTTAACATCCTCTTTAATCGACTAGTTAATCATTTTTATAAAAAAAACTATTAAAAATTCCTGAAAAATAATTTGATGAATTAAAAATCAATTATTAAACTTAGTCAGTACTTAAAAAACCTGAAGAATACCGTAAGGATTTGTAAGAGACTAAATAGAATTAAGTTAAATACCATTAATGGAGATCTCAGTTTTAAGATGTTAATAAAGCTTATAAGAAAGCAAAATTGGGGTTCAAATCAGGTTTATTTGCTTTAGACAATCCAACTAACGAATAAACGGAATTGTATAGAGAAGAATATGAAAATTTAAAAAAATAAGAGGAACATAAATATAAACAGCATTTCAAGAGATTTAAGTGTAATATAAGACTGTTAAATGTATTTAGCACTTGAGAGATTTAATTTCAGTAATCCATCGATTGAGTTCGACAATGTGAGGCATTTGAAAAATAAACCTAATCCAGAAGATCCATTATTGCATAAAGGATAGTTTCCATCATAGAATTTTGAAATGCATAAAGATTGGATGAAGAAAAAATCAGGAAATACAATTGGAGATACTCAAAATAGAATTTTCGGAAAGACAGATAATGATAGAAAAGTAAATACATAAAGAGCTTAATATCTAAAAGATCATGAAATGAGAGGAAGAGATTACAATGCCATTACATTAGTTAAGGAATGATAAATTTTTAATTTATTTTAAATGTTAACAGATTGTGATTTTTATAGCAAGCAAAGTATTTCAGAATTACAAGCACGATTGGCTCATAAGAAAAAAAAGATTCAAATCTTAAAATAAGAAAAGAATTCGATGTTAAATCGTATTGATGAATTGAATCAAAAAGTTCATGATTAAGCAGAAGAATTCAAAAAGTATAGACTAAAATTTAGAGGTCTTGAAAAATAACACTCTCATGTATATATTAATATATATCCAAATAGTTAAAACATTAGAATGAAAACTTAAAAAAAGACTAAAGTGTAAATAATGAAACAATAACTTTGTTTTAAAAGGGATTCAAAAGAGATGAATTCAAAAAGCATGAAAGAACAGTAGCTTAATTGTAAAATGATATTATTAAATTGTCTAATTCTTTGGAGGAACATAAAATAGTTAGAGAATCAAACAGTGAAGAAATAACAAGATAATTGATTTACATCTAAGAATTAGAAAATTAACTTAATGCTTATAAATCCATGACTCAAGAAGATTAATTAAAATATAACAATTAGCAACTCTATTAAACTATTGAAGATCTTAATTATCAATTATAGTCATCAAATAAAAAGATAGACGAGGATTATCAAAATTAATTATAAGAATTATAATCAATATATGATATTACAAAATTGGAAAATAAAGAGCTTGCCTTAAAAATTTCCCAGAAAGACAAACTCTATCAAATCTAAATCTAAAAATTAACCAAACTTTGCGAATCTGTATATGATGAATTATCAAATAAAATATCCAATAAGGCAGATGTTAAAGATATCTTATAGAAATTAATTATATCCAAAAAAGACATAGATTTAGATTTGCTTAAGTATTTCTATTATTTAATATGCTAGGATAGAATCTGAAATCAATAGCTAAACTTGTGAAGAACTATAGAATAAAGTCGATAATTTATCAAATGAAAATCAAAATATAAAATAGAAATTTTAAGCAACTTCTACAAATAAAGATGCTTTGTAAATGAGAGAAAAGGATTTAATATATCAAGTTGAAAAATTATAATAATAAGTTGAACGATAAAAAGAATTGAATTAAATGAGATAAAAAACAATGTCAGAGCAAATTTCAGCATTATAGAGAACTAACAAGCAATTGAATTAAGATTTGGATAAAATTACTAAGGAGGTTTAAGAATTAAGAGAAGAAAAAGTTGTTTTATAGTAAACAATATAAAGATAAGAAAAAAAGATATAAACTTTAAGTTTAACTAAATATAAATGATAATTTTGCTGATTAATTAAATTTGATTATATATTAAAAGATCATTCTAGTTTTTCTTTATTATTTTTTGTTATTTACTCTTCTTCTTTTTAATATTAAGTACATTTTAAATTGACTTTTTATTCTAATTTTAATTAATAGCTGTCAGCATAAGCAACTACTTTAAATTCAAATTCAGTAATATTTTTCTGCTCAAACTAGGCTGGAACTATACGGAAAATAAATGATTTTATTTCTTAATCTTCTTTAATTTATCTCGATCCAATAATTAAATTATTATAAAACAAAAACACATTCCATTGATTCTATTTCAACACTGGAAAAGTTAAACTTTATATGAATTAATCTATCAATCCGCTTAATTGACATTTTATTTGAAATAGATCTGTATTTCTATAATCATCTTCAGTTAAGGTTTCTTCAGCTGTTTTAATATTGACATCCAACTATGGTTTTCCTGGATGATTTAGATTTGAGTTGTGCTTTTAAAATAACTTAGAGTAATACTTAAATTATTTTAGGAATTGATTCAATTTAAACTATAATTTACTCAGTAACCTCTCTAATTTGCCTTATTTCGTAAAGTGTCCATAATTTAGTCAGGATCTATAAACAAATTTCCAGACTCATATAAAGAATTCCTGGAGCATATTCGCATTTAAGAGTAGTGATAAAATTATTATCATCATCAATTTCATCACAATTTTAAATAGTTTCTAAACATTCTTAATATGTTTTATTTTTTCCTGTAGTTATTCTTTCTGCTAAATATTCTCTATTTGACATTAAAATTCCATTTACATCGTATTTCCCTAATCCTGAAAAGGCTGTGCAAAACGTTATTAGCATTATGATAATAAAGGTAAAAAATAATCCTGCTAACAAAAATCCTTGATTTTCTTTTGAAACTGCAAATTCAGGTAAAGCAATTCCAATTTAGAATCCTGTAAAGCCATCAGGATTACCATATTTTTTGCAATTGGCTATTTTTCTTGGATCAGTTAGACATGAATAAGCTTTTGTTATAGTATCAAATAATTTAGTATATTTTCGAGTTTCATCTGGATGTTTATCAGGATGATATTCTCTTGCCAATTATCTATAAGCTTTTTTAATTTAATCAATTGGTGTGTATGACTTGACACCCAAGACTTCATAAGGATCAAAACCTTTCATCAATTCTGGATCAGGTAATTATTAATAAGTGTTTATGAAGATCATCATTAAAATAATCCAAAAAAAGAATTTCCAATAGAAACTCTTTTTTTTGTAAAATAAATTTCTTTGAATATCAATTTCAATAGCCTTTTTTGCTGTAGATGGAGCTTTTTTGTATTTAGGATTAAATTTCATTGATAAGAATAGTTGCTTGATTAGGCTATAAGTGAGAGGCACCATAGCAACGATAATAATAGAAATTGCGAAATAAAGAAAGGCGAAATCATTTGGATCAAATTCCTGATCACTCATATAAAAAATTTAATATTAATAAATATATAGAATAAAAAAATATTGTAATAAAGAATAATACAATTAGTATATAAAAATGTTAAATTAAATATAAAGGCAGTTATTATTTTAAAATAATTTAAATTGTTTTTTATAAAATATAATATTGAAATTTATAAAAATGAATTATTCTAAAATCTGGAAAATTCTGTTTTCGAGAATTAATAAATTCTAGAATTTAAAAAGTTAGGTCCTTCAAAGCTGATGATAGTTTGAGACTATTGAATTAATTAATAAATAAAGAAGTAAAGCTTAATAAATAATGTCAAAATCAAACGAAACAGCAATAGGAATAGATTTAGGAACTACATACTCTTGTGTAGGTGTATTTATAAATGATAAAGTGGAAATAATAGCTAATGATTAAGGAAATAGAACCACTCCATCTTATGTGGCATTTACAGAGAATGAAAGATTAATAGGTGATGCAGCAAAGAATCAAGTTGCTAGAAATCCTTAAAATACAGTTTTTGATGCAAAGAGATTAATAGGAAGAAAGTTCAATGATCCAACTGTCTAAAAAGATATTAATTTATGGCCATTCAAAGTAGAACCAGGTGCAGATGATAAACCATTGATAGTGGTCAAATTTAAAGGAGAAACAAAGAAATTCCATCCAGAAGAAATATCATCAATGGTTTTAACAAAAATGAAAGAGATAGCAGAAGCATATTTAGGAAAATAAGTAAAGAATGCAGTGATAACAGTTCCTGCATATTTTAACGACTCATAAAGATAAGCAACAAAAGATGCAGGATTAATTTGTGGATTGAATGTTCTTAGAATAATAAATGAACCAACAGCAGCATCAATTGCTTATGGATTGGATTAGAAAACAAAAGGAGAGAAAAATGTCTTAATCTTTGATTTGGGAGGTGGTACTTTTGATGTTAGTTTGTTAACAATAGATGAAGGCATTTTTGAAGTTAAAGCAACATCAGGTGATACTCATTTAGGAGGAGAGGATTTTGATAATCGTTTAGTAGAATATTGTTGTGCTGAGTTCTAAAAGAAGAAAGGAATAGATTTAAGAACTAATGCAAGAGCATTAAGAAGATTAAGAACTTAATGTGAAAGAGCAAAAAGAATCTTATCATCAGCAAATTAAACAACCATTGAATTAGATGCATTAGCTGAAAATGAAGATTTTAATTGCTCAATCACAAGAGCTAAATTTGAAGAATTATGTTTGGATCAATTTAAGAAATGTATTCCACCAGTTGAATAAGTACTTAAAGATAGTGGAATGTCAAAGAGTTAAATTCATGAAGTGGTTTTGGTTGGTGGATCAACAAGAATTCCTAAAGTTTAAGAATTATTGAAAGATTACTTTAATGGTAAAGAATTGAATAAATCTATCAATCCTGATGAAGCTGTTGCTTATGGAGCTGCAGTATAAGCGGCAATTTTAACCGGAACTGGATCATAAAAATGTGAAAACTTAGTTTTATTAGATGTTACACCATTATCTCTTGGTATTGAAACTGCTGGTGGTGTTATGAGTGTACTTATACCAAGAAATACTACTATTCCAACTAAGAAAAGTTAAGTTTTTACTACTTATGCAGACAATCAACCAGGAGTCTTGATTTAAGTTTATGAAGGTGAAAGATAGATGACTAAAGATTGTCATAAATTAGGATAATTCTAATTAGATGGCATTGCTCCTGCTCCTAGAGGTGTTCCTTAAATTGAAGTCACTTTTGATATAGATGAAAATGGTATTATGAATATTCTTGCTGAAGACAAAGCTTCTAAAAAGAATAGTAAAATCACCATTACTAATGATAAGGGAAGACTTTCCAAATAAGATATTGATAGATTAGTTAATGAAGCTGAAAAGTATAAAGCAGATGATGAAAAAATTAAATTAAGAATTGAAGCTAAAAATAATCTAGAATCTACAGCTTATCATATGAAGAATACCATGAATGATGAATAATTCAAAGACAAATTCACTTCTGATGAAAAAAGATTACTGACTGATTTAGTTGAGCAAACACAAAAATGGCTGGATTCACATTAAAATGAAGAAGCTGATGTTTACAAAGATAAATTAAAAGAACTTGAATCTAAATTCCATCCAATCATGTAAAGAGTTTATGCATAAACTGGAGCTGGAGCTGGAGCAGGTGCTGGTGCTGGATCTTCTATGCCCAATATGAACAGAGGACCTGGATCAGAATTCAAACCAACAGTAGACTAAGTCGACTGAAAATATATAGTTATGATTTATATATATATATTAATTTATTAATTATTTCATAAATTGTTCAAATTTTAGAGCTTTATTGATTAATTAATAGGAATCAACTCTTTCTTCTTTCATATTTTAAATTTAACTTCATTTCCCCCCTTAATTTAATTTTATTCCTTAAGTAACATTATATAAATATTTAAAATATGATAATTTTTATTTAAAATGTTGTAATATGATACAGACTTCGGCAAAATACTTTACTGTATCTATACTCTTCATAAAAGCCAATTGATAAGCTTAGATCGAAAATCTAAATTAAAGGGTTTTATACTTAAATCACAATAGATATGCTTATTACATTCGATGAAAAAATGACAGCTTTATTAACAAGTCTCCCCAAATTAAATGAACACTAAGTTTAAGAACATCTTCTTATGATGGCTGATTCTCAATATGACTCTAACCCAAATATTGATTTAGAATTATCTGAAGAAAACTACTCAATAAAGTCATCTCATACATTATAATAACCCAGAGCTGTGAAGCCAAAAAAAATTATTATTGAAAAAAGCACTTATAAATTAGTTAATAAATCATAATTGCAATTTACTGCTAGATCCTCTAAAAGAACAGCCACACAAAAACTAACATGAAAATTGTTCTATTCATTTAAATTTTATTAGATTAGACAAATTTTATATTCAGCTTCCTTTCTACTCTAATCTTTTCTATTATAAATTAATTTATAAGTTATTATTTTTTCATTTAATAAAACATATATAGAAATCATTCCGATATACTAATATAATCTAATCATATTGCTTCGCTAATTGATACCACTTTTACATAATTTGTCCCTTCTATTTGTTTCATAGAATATTAATATTTTTAGGCTCTTAATTTATAAATATTCAATTTTAAAATAGTCTAATTATTAATTTAAATTTGCTATCTCTTTTCTATATTATGTATAACTCTATCTTTAACTATTCAGTTTAAACTTGGTATCATGTAATGATAATGATTAGTAATGATTCTAAATCTCATAATTTATAAATAAGAATGAAGGTATTGATTTTTTCTAAAATTAATTAATACTGTAGATTGATATAAATATTTATATTATGTTAGATTAAATCGATGAATCTATTGACATGACAATGAAAATGAAATCTCTTAAACTTTAAAGTATAATTTGATTTTATTTAGATCGTAGTCCTGAATAGAAGATCAGTTTACTCAAACTAAGGAAAAACTCAAAAAGTTTTGGAAATTGCTCCACCGAAAAAACTATCACTATATATTGGTATGATTAAGAACATGATTAAACTTATGAATTTTCCTAAGGATTCAATGAAATCTTGTGTCTGGGTGATGTTTGTAATTGGACGATTTTGAAGTTAAAAGACATGAATTTACCAAAGATTGATATTGAATAAACCAAATTATATTTACCTAAAAAGAAATAAGGTAAACCTAATGAAGATTTTCCATGTATATAATTTATATATAATTTTAGCATTCAGGAATGAACTTTAAGTAAAGGATTGTGATTAAACAAAATTTTCCATTAAAATTCACTTTTTAGAACGAGAAGTTACTCCTCCTTAAAAAACCTTACCTCGTTCATCATATAGTAACTCTCTAAATAAAGAAAAAAGAATCCCAATATCTGATTAAAAAAAAAACAAAAACAAAACTAATTTCTTTTGTTTTTGCAATAGTGGTGAATGAATAAACTAATATAATTATTGAAAACCATATAATAATATTGCTAAAAGCTATAAATATATATCATATTCTAATAATAATGTTTAATGATTCTATAATTCCAAGCTTTTTAAAGAACTGTCATATATATTTATTTTAAATAACTTTAATTTAAAATATGAATATAAATTTTATTTAATATGTATATGAAATTTTATACTTAAAATATTCAGAATTGTAATTAATTGTTTTTGATAACAAATAATTGTTGGCATGAATATAATCGTTCAATTTTCAAATCTAAAGTTTCAAGTTAAAAAATAAGGAAATTTAACTTCCCTAAAATTGTTGTTTCTTTAACAATTGTTTAAAAACTGTTACTTATTTTGAATTGTATTTTAAAATATGATTTATAATTCACCCTAAAATCAAAATTTATCATTTTGCCATTTATAGAAAATCTAAATTGTTCAGTAGAAAAATTGTTGACTCTCAAAATAAATTCAAAAAAAATTTATTAACAATTATAACTTTTCATCTACAAATCTTTTTACATTATTGTAAAAATAATCAAATTAATATTAAAAATTTTCTTTCAGTAGGTTTAGTGCTATTCATTATCTAAAATAATTCAATGTAATTTTCAAGACTTTACAGAATACATATTTAATCTTTGAATTCATAAAAAATTGATTATTTATAAAAATATATCCTTTAATTATAATAAACTATTATTAATTATTTTTCTCATTTTTCTGCAATGACTAATAAACAATCTTACATTAATGGCTCATTTAAAACAGTCAATTTATATTGTATTTTCTCATCTAACTTTTTTAATAATTTTTAATATAATTCTTGATCCTTTTAGAGAAACTCAACAATTCCAGGATTCTAACCTTCTATAATTTATTCTGATGTCAATCTATTTGCTGCTGTATTTTAATACCATAATACTAATAATTAAATTTATCATTTACAGATATTTTTGTAACCTAAGCTTTCTAATAATTATTTTAATTCATTTTTATTTGATCCTAATTGGAAAGAATCATGACTTTTTGGAAATACATATCCAAGTTCTGCAGCTGTTGTTCTTAAAATTGTATAGTTATCAGCTATTTCTCTTCTTCCCCAAATAGAGAATGCAATTTTTCCTCCAGGCTTCAATATTCTGTAAGATTCTTTTAAGGCTTAAACAGGATTTAGAACCAAATGAAAAACAAATCCTCCATAATAAATATCAAAGTAATCGCTAGAATATTAAGATAAATCTTCTGCATTGGCGACTTGAGCATTCCAAGATATTTGCTTAAATAAGTTTTCTTAATTATTATCTTATTATCCATTAGGAAAATTTAAAAAATGGAGTACTCTTTACTTAGATGATTCAACCATCTATTCTGAAATATCTGTTGAAATAAATTCACAATTTAATTTCTTGTTCATGATTATCATAGGTATTAGGAATCCAGGTCCACATCCAGATTCAAATATTCGAGATGCATCTTAAATATCAAGCATATTAATAAGAGTTATTCCAATGCTAGCTTAATTTCCTTATATCTTTGAGTAATTGTCAACGTAATTACTCCAATAAGACTTTAATTATTCTTATGGCTGAATATTCATTAAATTGTAAATTATTTATTAATTATTTTCTTTTGATATAATATAATATAATTTTTCATCCAAAGAGCTTCTATCCAATAATGGAGAATATTTATGTAGAAATTTATTTAAGAACAAAAGCTGCAAATTCATCAAATTACTATTATTATTAAATTAAATATGATACATCTTTTGTTGTTGTGAATTGTTTAGGAGATTTATATGGTTCCAATTAAATGGTGACATCTTTAAATCTCTTAATTTTCGATGGATGTTTAAAGGTGGCAACTAATTTAAGTTCACTAATTTATAATGAATGAAAATAATCTGGTATTTACTTAGATATATTTTCCATGGCAGCTAAAAAATTATTTTAAATTTTAAATACATTTCATTTATTCCTTCTTTTCAATACTTAATCTATTATTTCTTTATGTTGATTCATCACCAAAGAAATAGTTATAAAATTAATCATACAATTCATCTGTTAAAATAATGGTTAATGGATTCATTTTAATGTCATGTTAATCTATAACAAACCATTTTTATTAATATATTTAAAGTGGATAAAACTTTTTGATCATTCTAAAAAAGGGTTATTATTTAGATTCTTTTATTTCCTAACTTAATACCATCTTATAATCAGGATCTTATTCAATCTTGTTAATTGCATCCATATCTTAAAGAAGAATATCTATTTTATGGCTATCATTTTCAAAAACTGTCTCAATAATCCTTAATTATCTTATATTGAACAAGATAAAACTAACTTCTTATTCATCTAATAATGATAAACTTGTTTCTCTAATTGCATAATCCAATTTTGATTTCTCGACTCCATAGTGTTCAAGATTTTCGGAAATCTTCTTTTTAATTAATTAATCAATTTATTTATTACCATATTAATTTAATTCTTTTAATTTATTTCGATAAAATCTTTCTTTATTTTCAAATTCATTTTTTGTAGTAACTGCCATTTCCATAAAAGTCAACATATCTAAAAATTAATCTAATTGATATTTTTTCATTGTTGCGTTTAATTACCCTACTTTTACTTACACTATAGGTCTTCTCAATTCCTGATTCCAATAATTAGGATTATGTTTTTTATTATTCAAAGAAGATATTTCAGTAAAATCTCTTGCATTTTCTCTTAACTAAAAATTTTATATTTAAAATAAAGCATAATCGCATTTGATGATTTTTTCATAATCTTAACTTCCAAATCTCACTGTTTATTTAGCATCTAAATGTTTCTATAAAACTTGACAATCTAAACTATTAAATATTAATTTAGTAACTAATTTCTTATCTATTTCTTAACTATCAAATGGCAAGATGTATTCTGACATTATAATTTAGCAATCTTTTGGGGATGTTAAAATCATTTGACAATTGGCATTGTGATATTAAAAATTAAATTAAGGATTTACTAATGAAACCATTAATATTAATTCTTCTCTAGAATAACATTTTGGTTTGGTTTATTCTATTTGAATATCGAAATTTTATTTTGACTCATTATTCTAAGGAATTTCTAAACTCTCAAAAACATTACCCCAAATATCCTATAAATAAAATGTAAATAAAAATTAACTATCTAATGCAGAAATAAAATTCTTAATAATTTTCTAAGTCATTACGGTATTACTTTCATCATCTTCATCTTATAATTCTATTTTTTAATTCTATTTATACTCCAATTATTTAGCTATTAGAAAGATGTCAAAAGCACTGAATTCATTTTTTGGTTATGGTTTAATTTAAATACCTGATGCTCTTCCTCTTCCTTTAAAATCCTCAAGAGAATCTTCTATAAATGATTCATCAGTTTATAAATTAAATAAATGATATTATGGTGTTAATGTAGTATTGATAATGAAAGGTTACTTTAAGAATTTTTTTAATTTTTTTAATTCATGAAATGTCATGTTCTGTAAATTTTAAGATTAATTCAATTCACTTTAATAATAATCTACTGGTTAAATATCGAAGAAATTTACAAACTACTCTTGTTAACTCAATGGTTCTGGTTATTCCATTTCCAACATTTATTTCCCATCAAACATTGAAGATACTAATTAATCACATTTTGCTGCTATAGATTGTACTTCAAATCTCCATTCGTTATCTATACGATTAGGTTCTAATTGAACATTTACTTTTAATGATTAAAATAAAGTTTAGAATCCTATAAATGGTATATCTTTACCCTTTAAGTATGTTTCACTATGTGAGACTGGTTTTTCTGAATTCGTAAAGAACATTCTAAACTTATTTGAATATACTCTTATATTAATTTTCTTTGTATGCTAAAATAATGATTACTTAATCATTAATGATTCCATTAATTTTATATATGTATAATTGACCAACGTTTTATAATCAGCATACATATTCCATTCCATTTCAGATACATTATTGTCCATTACTTAGGGTAATTTATTTATTTTAACTGAAAACATTCTTAATACATCATGTCTTAAAATTGGTCTATTCTTTAACCATCTCATAAATTAATTTTGATAATGAATAAAGAAACAATGTTTCTATTGATCCCTAAAATTAGATTCTTAATAATGTTCGTATTGAATACAATCTATTTTCACTTCTATATGTAATTATTAACTTATAAAATCGTTTAAACTATAATTTATTTAGTTAAAGTATGGTTTTCTCATATAAAAATAATGATCGTATTAATCTTTTTAAGAAAACCAATTAAATTCAGTAACCATCTAAATTCTTGGAATATATAGAACCTTTTAAATCTTTGGAATTCTACTCAATTTTAATTTGTCTGCTTGTCCTTTTATTGTCCAATTTAAAAATTCAATATTTATTAATTTCGATGAAAACTTTATACAATCAATCGAATAAGGTAATATATCAGTAGTAATCTATAAAATTAGATGTTAGAGTTAGAAGTGGATTTTACCATGGAATTTTAATCTAAATCTATCCCAAAATGTCAATTATTCTTTTATCACTATTTTATTTTATGTTTGACTTGCACTTTATCCCATAATTTAATTAATTCTATTAGAGATTTCTCTAAAAGCAAACACTAAATTTAATCCTGCTGCTATTTGTAATTACTTAATTTCTAGACTTAAATCATAGAATACTCTAAAACCTATCTATATATTTTATGTATTTAATCTCGAAATACATACAAATGTATTTAATTTTATACCTCTTATATCAAGTACATTAAGTTTATAATCTCTAATAGAGATTTTAATTTATTCTAATGATATTTCGCAATTAGCTAATTCAAAATATTCAAAAAAAGATTCATCCAATTATGTTGGATGAGAATCTAATTTGGTTATCTTATCGAGTACTTAATTAACAGTTAGATTTTATTTCTTAAATTTCAAATTGAGATTTTAAAACTTAAAATATAATAAAGGATATGATTATTATGTTTTCAAACCTTCTAATACTCTACTTTCATTTTGTCTACTTTTAATAGTTTCAAACTTTTCTTGAAATCTTCTATATCTACACAATGCATCATTTAATTTTGTATCTTTAACGACAATATCAAAATTTAATATATTTAAGTTTGTATTTTTGCTAAAGATAGACCTTATTTTTGTTGTTAGATCCTAGTCATTAGGCATGCTTTTAAAAATACCATCATGGGATGATCTTCTTTTTTTTAATTAAGATGTGTCAATTTCCTCTTAATTAATATCGAATATTTATTTTCTAGAAACAATTGCATTCATTTATTTGATACCAGATAAAAATACATTTATATCTCTAACTTCTTCTTCAAAATTGAGCAAAGCTGATTTAATATTAATTTACATTAATTCAGAACTATTTTTAGTTTATATTTAATCAATTACAAATAATGTTGAATTTTAGAATTTAATACAAAACTAATTTAAGTCTATGTTATTAGGATCTATAGTATTAATTTCTTTTATATTTATTTCAGCCAAAAATGGTATAGATAAATATTGTAATTTGATCGTTTAACAATTCACAATCTTATCTTTGATTATTGGTTTGTTTGCTTTAGATTTTTTCTTTTCTAAAGCTGTTAATTTAAAAGAAGTAAATTTAGATAATTACTATCTAAATACTTTTTATAATTAGTAAATCCTTAGAATCTTTTCTATATTTAATTATTCAATTAATAATTCAAAAGTAGTAAATGTATAATTGACACTTTTTGAATTTGTTTCCATCTTAAAATCTTTAATCAATCCTTCAGTTTAACTAATGCTGCTAGTAATATTGCAATTATCAAATGAAATTTAGGATTCATTCACATCTCCTTCGCTTGAAACATAATGAAATTTATTAATAGTGATTGAATTAATAATTGCGCCGTCATAAATTAAATTAATTTAAAATTTATTAGTAATCAAAAAATCAAATTAAGTATTTAATGAACTATTTAGATCTATATTTAAAAATTCACAACACATTTCTTTAGCAATTTGATTATATTTTTTAAAATATTTACTTTATTCATAATTTTCAACAAATGAAACTCTAAATTCAGATGCTAATTCAGTTTAGATAAGTGTAAAAAATTTAATTAATTATGGAGATAAATTGATAATAAGATCGCCATATCTGATCAAATGTTTTGTATTATCGTTGGAATGAACAGTATTACTGGATATGGAATCAATGTTCCAAGAAATATCTTAAAATCTAATATCTTCTTGTAAAGTGTTGATTGTAAATTGTTTACATTAAATAACTCCTTTTTTTGTTTGATCAGTGTCCACTATACCAAATTATCCATAATATTTTAATTATTACCATTCAAAAATAAGTTTATTTTATGTATATTTATAAAACTTTTGAGTTAATATGTTGTATGAATTCTTTTTATCATTATCAGAATCATTGAAGATACTGAATTCTATTTTAAAGGAAGCAAAATTAAGATTCATTTCCCTTGGTTTGCCTAAAAACATAAATCCCTTTTCGTTAAATTGTCTTTTGAGTATTTTATTTATATCAGGTCTTGTCCAAAATTCATTTGCTAAAACATCCATAGTATAGAAATATTCACTTTTACAAAACCATTTTACCTCTTAAATATTAACATCAATATAACTGTGCTCTTCTAATAGATCAATTAATAATCCTGGCTTAGTTATTGCATTTAAATTAATTTTAGAAATTATAAAACATTATTGCATATTTGCTCCCTCGCTATTCAGTTTCCATTATAAATGACCATTTTAATTAAGATGTAATGATACTGATGTTTATCCTAAACTTAAAGTCATTTCTGGTAAATCTTTTTCTTTTGAATTGAGTTTAGGTAAAGTGACTTTAATCAAATTGAAATGGATATTGAGGCGAGATAGAACCAAAAAAAGACAATTTATAGCTGAAGACTCTAATAATAGAGATATGAATGGAATTTGTTTGGTTTTGCGGTGTTATATTTTTTATTGAGTATAAGGTAGGAATTTGGATTTGAGTCTTTCCATATACAATTATTCTTCAAATTAAAAGCCAATCTTGATAGGCTGATTAGGAATGAATCGTAAATTCAAATCGGTGATGTTGACATTAAATCTCCACTAATTCGGAACTTTATTAATTTGTATACGTGCGATGTTTACAACAACTATTATATGTTTTTTGTATTAATATCTTAATTCCATATTGTAAAGCGTAAATGGTATATACGAATAGTTGAGCCCAAGGACTTTCTTATGCAACCGTGCCAACCATTTGATCCATACAGGACAAAATAGAATTGTTAAAATAAAACCATTGATTATGAGAATCAATGTATTAAACATTTTTGTATATTTATTAATAATTCTCAACCTTAATTTAGTTTTTTAAAATTTATCAAATTCTTTAAGACTCAATCCATGACTGACCCTCCCTTTTTATCCATTTCTCAATCGGTCTTCTATTCAATAATATCTCCGCCTTCTTTTACAAAAAATTCTAAATCATCATTGCTACATTTATTCTTCAATTAGGCTAATCTACCTATAATTGTTATAAAATTTTAAGATCACTTTCCATATGCAAATTCTTTTATCTAGATTTCTCAAGAAAAACATGATGAATAACTAAACTAAGAAAGTTATAATAATAGTGTTTCAAATCATGGTATTATTATACAAATACAGTCAACGCTTCGTGTTTTATAACTAATCAATATATTAATTTGAATAGAATTAAATGAGGTGGCTGCATTTTTATTCATCCTTCATTGCCATATAAGCAACTCTTAAGTTTCTTTTGTTATTCTGCTATATCTGGAAGCATTTTTATTTCTTACTTATAGAATATATTATTTTGTCAAATTTCAATCTCTTTACTAAAATGAAATTTAAGAAGAAGATCGAAAATCTGTTATTTATCACACTTTTCAAAGAACTCTCATCATTAAAAATATCAATAGAATCTATTATTGCAATTTCCTTTTTGTAAATTTCTATCCATAATAGAACTGCGATATCGATAGGATATAAGTCCTTTTTAATGACTGGAAATTTGTTGACTTTAAAAAGTTAAGTAACTCCATTTGGAATACAAAATTTAGTTATCCTTTAATATTAATTTCAATTTCTTCTAATCAATTACTTAACATAAAACTGGAAGTTTGAACCTTATTTTTTCTGTTTAAACTTTTAAAATCTATCCATTATTCTTTTTGGGTGAAAATATTTAAATAGCATGTCTGAAATAAATAATCATCAAATACAAACTTGATTATTAATAAATTTAGATTGTTTTTAGATTTATTCGCTCCTCCTCAATTTAAAACATTATTAATACATTTTTCCTCTATAATTCATTTTTATTTCTCAGATATTTAATTTCTTAATTTATCAATAAATCTTATTTAGTTTGAACATCTTAATTTTTCATATATTAATTTATCCTTATTAAACTCAAACTTGATGTATTCAAGAATATAAGTTTACTCTGAGTTATTTCACAATATTCTTGTAATTTTAATTTAGATTAACTTATTAATTTTTACTTAGATTGAATGTGACTATATTACTAATATTCAAGGTTTAAGAATTACTTTTAAAATTAGTATTTATTATTTTTACTTATTCTCTAATCTATAAATGTGTTTCTTAATAAATATATATTTGTCTCATCCTCTTACCATCAAAAATTAAATTCATCAATATTATTTTATTTATTAAATGTCTGAGAACATTTTCAAGTTATAATAACTCAATTCTATTTTCAAGTCTAAAAAAGATTCCAAAGTTGATGAAAATAGGAAAATTCCGCCTGAATCCCTAATTTAATATTCGAATTAATAGGAAGCTACATTACAATAAATAAAAAAAAAATAATCTCTACCCGTACCTACTTTAGAATCAAAGCCTACTATTGATGTAAGCCCATTTATTGATTTATAGGAACTTTTAAATTCCTTAATTAGGCCGAGAGATTGGGAAATCGATGGAAGACGGTTGATGTAAACAGTTTCAATTGTCCCTCCATCAAGAGATGATATTACCAATCTATAAAAACTACTAGATGAAAGACTTGTTTCTAGACAAGCTAGAGAACATCCTCTTTGTCCTATTAGAGAAGAATTATTTGGTTAATGTTTTGATGAAATAATAAGATAAGTCACAATAGATTGTTAAGAGAGAGGTATTATACTAAACATAAAATACTTTAAGGAGTCATTTTGGCAAGAGTACGTGATGATCTTAATAAAACTATTGCGGCTTATAAAACTTTGTATGAGGGATCTATGCCATTTAGCCTTCAAAAATAGCTAAATGCTGAAGAAGGACTAAATAATTTAGAATAATAAATTACTAAATTAAATGAAATTAAATAACAATTAGAATTAAGAGTAATTTGATTTTATATATCTTTTTAGAAATAATTCTTAACTAGTAAAAAAGAATCACTTGAAAGATCTATAAAAGAAAAAAAAGATTCTAATGAATAAAGAAGAAAAGCAGAAATAGAATTTTTGAAATATTAAAATTCTCATCTAGAATCATATCAAAAATAAGTAAATCCAAGTAAGAATTTATGAATAAAACATTCATATTGTATAAATTAAGATTTTCTCTTATTTTATTAAATATCAATTCTAAGTTTTTATTGCTTTATTGTAATTTATTTTACTCAAAAATAATGTCTTTTTTTGTTAAGCCCTCATAATGAGAAATAAATGTATTGTATCCTTATTCTTTTTTAATTTCTTTTTACCCTTTTATTATGATTTTTTTCAATAATTTTAGAGTTTCCAGAAGTTGGGAAATCATTTTAAATAGGTTTGATGAAAAAAATTAGATCAAAAGATGTTATTTTATTGAACATTTTATATCTATTTATTTTCCATCTTTTCATTTTGTAGATTAGGTTTGAATAGTATATATATTGGATTTTGTACTTACTCTCTATCTTGAGGATTGTTACACAAGAGAATGAGAATTCATTAAAAAAATACCAGATTTATTTGAATGCTTACTTGGCATAGATATTTTATATTTATCTTAGAGTTAGAGTTAGAGCTTAATCAAATGTTTATTTAGTTGATTTAGATGCAGGTGGTGGTCGATTATATATAAGATGATTGTTTTATGTTAGAGGTATCTATTAATAAAGAAATAAAAAGTAATTATTTTTTATAAACTATAATTGGTTTTCATGCCTAGTTAATTTTAAAATAACTAGTTTATATCTGTAATTACATTATGATATTACTAGGTTTGAATTATGATCTAATATATATTAATTTTATATAATACTATGCATATTATTAATGCTTTTAAGACATATATTTTGGAATATACATTGATAAATTCAGCTAAAATTTCAGTATTGAAGTATAAAAAAAAGGAATTGCTTAAAACAAAGTGGCCATACTTTATTAATTTATGTAGGCTTCAAATATTTTTAGCTATAATACAATTATTGGTCAATTTCTTGTTAATTGATTCAAATAATAATTACAAAACTTTGCTTATTGATATTGGAATATCAATAATTATAAATGTTATTGATAGATGCTGCTTAAATAAGCTTTAGAAGAGAAAGAAATTTGTTGTTATCATTCTTTTAAATTTCTTATAAGGCATTTATATTGGAATTTCCGAGAAATTTATAAACGATAATCTATTCGTCTAATTCAACCAGCAATTTTTATTTCATTTTATGACGAATATAATGTGGATGATCGCTTTAATTAGTACATAACCTCTTTTTATGTGTAAGATGATAATCTTTCTGTTTTATTATTTTATTACTTGTTATTTTCTTTCCAATTGGATTACTGCTTTTTATGATTTTTCAATTGTAATACTAATTTTTATAATGTATACAATTTAAGAAGAAGAAAAGTTTAGAAAACTTATTTGTAATTAGATTATACCTAAATAAATAATTAGTTCACTTCCATAACCAATTTTTTTAATTAATTTATCTACATTAGAATTCGTCATTTATAATGACATGTTTAAATAATATCTTAATTTGTAAAAAGATGAATTTGAGATGTCCGAAACCAAAAAGACATTGACTTAATTTTAGTCATATGGAAACTAATAGGTATTTAATATAATAGATTCTGAAAAATTGAATTTATACGAAACAATACAAATAATAAAACTATAATAGGACGATGTTCAACAAAATATGAATTATCAATTCATTCTAAATGATAAAGAAGTTTATGATGTTAGATTTCATAATAATATAATTTATAATGACAAAAGATGTTTATTAGTTTGCTTGTCTGATATTTCAGCAATAATTGAAAAAACTAAACTCACTGAAAGAACCATACTCAAAAGTAAATTAATCAAATCATTGTCCCATGAACTTCGAACAAGAAAAAATATAATTTAAGGGTTACTAAAATTGTATTTAGATAAAAACAATGATGACTCAAATAAGGAATTAATTTGTTAAGCCTATTATAACTCTAAGATAGAATCAAATATTATTAGTTCCATTATAAATTATAATTTATGTTTAGATGACTAAGTAGTTATAAAATATTAAGTGGTTAAAGTGAATGATATCTTAGATAGAATCATTGATAATTTTAAGTATGAAATTCAATCCAAATAAATTACAATATTGGCCAATTATCACCCAGAAACTAATCATACTTTATTTACTGATCCAGATATATTTGAATAGATAATAACTAATATAATCAGCAATTCAATCAAACATTGTGATAAGTAAAATTAATCGATACTATCTATTTCTGTATGCAAAGAGACACATCTGATTTCAAATTCAATTCCTAATCCAAATAATCCTTACATTTCATATTTATAAAGAAGATCTCTTTATTCATCATTTCAAAGTATGTAAGATTATAATGTTAACATATTTGAAACCACATTAAATATTAAGATAGTTGACAATGGATCTGGCATAAATATTTAAAAATTAAATTTGATAGAAGAAATTTTAAAAAACGACAATTATTATTAATTTACAACTTCATCATCTGATGGATTCTATTTAGGTTTGAGATCATGCAATTTATTGCTATAAAAATTAAACAAGCAATCAAAAGTAAATATTTACATACGTTCAACAGAGAAGGAAGAAACTGAAGTGATATTAAAATTTCTTATTCATAATAATTATAATAGGGAATATGAACAATCAATAGGATCCGAGGATAAAATTTAATAAATAAGAATTTAAAAGAAAATATAAAATAAGTGTGAATGTTTATCATAAATTATGATTGTTGATGATGAACCATTTAATAATCTTGTATTGGAATAAATATTGAAATCATTACATTTTAAGGTGGTGAAAGCATAAAATGGTTTAGAAGCTTTAAAGTTATATAGATAATAATATGATATTTGCGAAATGGATGAGTGCAAATTGTTTTATGCAATATTTATGGATTATCAGATGCCAATAATGAATGGATTAGAAAGTACTAAAGCAATAATTGATGAATGCAATAAATTAAAGTAAATTTAAACAAATATAATTGGATGCACAGCATTTTCTGCAACTGATGATATAAATGAGTTATTAAATGCTGGAATGAAATATGTATGTATCAAACCAATAAGTAAAGATTCGATCAAACAAATATTATCTCCTTTATAATGATCTTAATATTATGTATGAATTAATTTATTAACAACAACACTTTTTTATATACTTCTGATCATTCTTTCATCTTCAATCCGACTTAACTACGAGAAGTAAGTACAGAAATATTACAAAAGCCATCAAAAATTAGAAATCAATCTGATATTAAGGTATTTGACTTATTTTTATTAATTCTTTTAGATTCTATAATTAGCTACTTAAAACATCAAGTTTTTTTAATAGATTTTAAAAGAAGAAGGCATTCTTGTTTTAAATAAATGTTTATCAAGAATTCAACTTGAAATTTATCCAGAAGTAAAATAAAATAATTATTATTTTAGAGTACTATTGTTTTTGAAAAGGGTGACAAAGGCAAAGATTTTTATATCATTTTATAAGGCAATGTAGGAATATACATATTTTCGAATAATATAGAATAGCATCAACAAAATAAAATACCTATTAGATAAGCAATTAAAGAATAAGTGAATTCACTTATTTAATAAGGCGTACGTCCTAAAAAAGAATATCCTTTAGAAATAAGGAAAATTTTGTTAAATGAAAAAATTAAGAAGTATTTATATTATTTTCTATTGAGTTTGCTAAAGGTCAATGAGTTGAGTGAAGGTGATTCATTTGGAGAAAGAGCATTAATCAATGAAGCTGCTCGTTTAGCAACTGTTGTTTGCGAAACTGATTGCTTTTTTGGAGTATTAAATAAATAAGATTACCGAGAAATATTATAATAAGCATAGAGTGAAAAAATATAAACTTAAATTAATGAATTACAATCAATATCAGGATTTCAAGGAATGTCAAGAAAACTATTGACGATTCTCTTATATGCATTTTAAAGTCAAGAATATAAATATAGAGATATCATATATAAACAAGGTTAGATAAATGAATAAGAAATCTATTTGATTTTGAATGGAGAATTTATCATAACTCAAAATTAAAAAGTGATTATGCATAATCCTTTAAGGATCAATTATTAGGGAGTTAAATAAATTGCAATCTTATAAAAAGGATCTATTTTTGGAGATAAAGAAACCTTTTAAAAATTAGAATATAGAACCTAAACAATTGCTTGCAATAGTGAATCTGGAAGGGTTCTCTGTATTCAATTAGATTGTTTATAATAACGGTTGAATGTAAATATCATATATTTATAATATATTCGAAGGCTAATAATGAATTACATCTGATCAACGAGTTAAAGTAATTATGTGAAATAAAAGAATAAACTAGAGAAAAGAGAATCTCACTTAAACTCTTATCTCCAAAAAGATCAAAAAGCTTTATGTTTTCATCTTCGCCTAACTAAAAAATCGATTTTATTGTTCAACAAAAGAAAGAGATATTTAAGTAATTAAACAAAAATCTTAAATCAAAAGTTCAATTCATTTTTGATATTAATTAACCAAGAGCTAAAACATCATCAACAGATAACACAACACCAATAAGAAAAAACTCCATTATTGATAGAATCTATTTAAATACTAGAAATGATTCTAGAAAATAATACCAAAGAAAATCTTTAGAATTAACTTCATAAACTTAATACAGATAAATTATAAAGAAAAGATTCTCATAAATATGATAACAAATTAATTCTTTATTACATTTTTATTTAACAAATTCTAGTCCATTAATATAAAATACATTATATATTAATGATAAAATCTAAATTTATATCAATGTTTAGGTTTATGATATAATATACATCTGATTATAATTTTACTTACTATATATAAATTTGTATATATCTAATAAATATAATGGATAAGTCATATTCACTATAAATTATCTATTAAATTATGTGTAAACAAAAAGTATTTGTAAATGTTATAATGATTATCCTCATAGGAATAATATACTACAAATAATTATTATAACAATATTGTCAATAATTTGGACTCTAATTGTATTGTTTGTAATATTAAATATAATATGTAGCATTAAAATATTTATTATTTATATTGATAATATGATCATATTTTGATAGGTTTGATTTTCTTCCAACTCATATCTGTAAATCCTCCTTAATTTATGATTTCAATTTCTTCATCTGTAATCTTTCTTCTTTAATAATCCACAACCTTATGTACATATTTTTGCGATTGTTATGTAGTATGTTGATGAACTACTAAATTACTTCTGCTACCAACAAATTTTATTTTTGGAACATATTTCAAAGCTTAATTCATATTTTATATTTTTATAATAATTTTATTAATTCAATATTATATTGTTTATTAATCATTTATTATAGTAACTACATTTATAGATTTGTAAAAAGTTGAATGAAAAAATAATCAATCTTATAAAAGTATAGTAATTAAAAATAAATAAAAAGAATTTATATTGGATGAATATGATGTTTCAAAATTTTAAGATTACAATATTCCTAAAATTTCTCAACTTTATCTATGCAATATTAAGATTTTTCATAATTAAGATCTTATAAGGTCTATAATGTAGTTAAAATTTGGCATTTATCCACTTTCTAGTTTAGAGTGTATAAGTTTTCCATTAATAAATATCTCAAATGCTCCTGTAGATTATAAACTTTAAATAATCATTTATATTATAAAATATGTTAAGGCTCCTGCCTTCAGTCTATATGGACTTATGTATTTTTGCCACATTAATATCTTCTTTGATAAAATTGAATCAAAAAGTACTAAGATAATTATGAATCCAAATTAAATGGATGTTAGTATTTTAATTAATATTTCCTGTAGGGATCCTATAGGATAAGTTTCACCTATAACTTTGACTTTATTATAGTACTAATTTAAGATAGCATTTTCCAATTATTAATAAGATTCCTAAAAAGAACAACTTGTACAATATTGTATTAAGATTTCAAGGGCGTGATCTTTATTATTTGTGTTACTATGTTTAGGTAATTTTGAAAATGCTAGGAATAATAAAGTTGTTAAGAATAGGAAGGTATTTAATTTGTTTAACATATGATAAATAAATAATGGTTTCTATAATTAGTGTAATGATTAAATTAATTATTATAAATGCAAATCGATTTCTTAGAATAATAAATAGTAAAGAAGAAAAGATCACGATCAAATAAAGATAATGGAGATTCCATACCTGCATTTTTATTGAAAACTTATGAAATAATAGATGTATTTATATTTTTAAAAAGAATAGAATCCTTAAAATAATGAAATAATTAGTTGGAATGAGGAAGGAACTGCTTTTATTGTTAAAAAAGTGAATGAATTTTCTGATATCATATTACCTAAATCATTTAAGCATAGTAACTTTGCTTCTTTCGTTCGACAACTAAATATGTATGATTTTCACAAAACCAGACATGATAATAATGAAAATGAATTTAAACATAAATTATTTTAAAGGGGCAGAAAGTAAGGTTTTTAATATATGTTAGACATTTACTTAGTTAAATAAAAAGAAAGACTAATGATGTGAAAGAGTAAAATTCATTGAGTTTGGTAAAAAATGAATAGATAAGAAATGGATAAACTGAAATACCTGAGGTTAGTAAATTTAATATTGTTATTAGATTTTGCTATAAATGGGTAAGCTATAAAACAAGCAATTGGAATTAGAAAAATTAATGAAAATTCTTATAAAGTAAAATGAAAAAATAATGAAGGAAAATAAATATTTATGGGCAGAACTTACCAAAAACAAGTACGATATATATTAATATAGAGGCATAAAAATGAGAATTCGGATGAATAAATAATGAAATGGGTATTGTAATCATTACAAGGAACTAAATAAAATAATAAACACAAAAATAATTTTTAAGCAAATAATTTATTGATGTTGAAATAAACTAGTGAAAATGATGATGAAATTTAAATAGAAGCATAAAATTAAAGAAATTTTGAAACTGAAAAATTGTAATTTGATTAATTACCATCTTAAATTATTACTTAAAATTTAGAATAATAGATAGAAAAACTTTCAAAAAATTAAATTATATAAGTATTAATGAGTGCTATAACTAATAATTAAAAATAAGAAAAAAAAAATAATATTAAATTTGAAGATGATATGAGTGATGATGAATATCCAATTATTAAAAAATAGATTTAAAATCAGATAATTAAGATAAAAAATAAGAAAATCAACTTATGGTATATAATGAACCATATTTTTTTCATAAATTTGAAGATAATTATATTATATCAGAATCACCAAATCCAAGCCGCAAAAATTCCTATTATGATCCAGATCCTATTCCATAATTTTTGGAAAGTGACTTATGAAATTTTCATAAAAAATGAACTTCTGTATTTAAAATTTAATATTTACAATTTTTATTTATTAAATTTTAAAATAAAACATATTTCATTATAATAAGTTTATTAGAAACCTAATATCTTTAAATCTTAAAAGATATTATAGTATTTATTAATGATTTCTGATTGTCTTCAATTATTGAGGAAATTCTCAACATAACTACTTCATAGTTAATATTTGATTTTGTAAACTCTATTATTATAATTAGAGTAAATATAGTTAATTAAGAGAATCAAAATAGCACTTAAAAGCGAGTTGAAGAATTTTAAAAATTTCAACTAATAAGATATTTAAAATAATAATTATTTATATAATGTTCTTTATATATATATAATATATCCATCCCTCCCTCCCTATCTTTTGAGTTTATGAAACTCAATGATGTGCAAGAACTTCTTATTCAAGCACCATTTAACCTTAAGTTTAATTTTAAGGTTTCATTTGATTTAGACACTAGATTGCTGCCTCTACATCTCCATTAAAAATAGATATAAATTTCATGGCCTTTTTATCATGAATTTTCTTTCCATGGAAATGAGCATACTTTCCTTTTCTTTCTGCCTTATAGTGTTTAAATTTATGTTTTTTTTCTATTGATTTTCTTATTGAAGAATCACTATCTTTTCTCTTTATTTTTAAAAATTTATCTAGAATAGGTTCTAAATTTCCTTAATTTTTTAACAATAATTTAGCTATTTTCTTTTCATTTGTATATCCCATTTCTTTGAGTTTTTCAAATTATACCATGTATCCTTGTTCTTAAATTATTAATTCAATAGGCTTATCAAATTTTATCTTTATTTTCTTACTGAGTTTCTAAATTGAATTTTAAACATCTCCATTTGTTTTTAACAATACTTTTAAATTTTTTTTAGTATCAACAAATCCTTCCTATACTAGTTCCTAATGTTTCTAAAGCCATCCCATATTTTCAATTGTTTTTAATGCAATTTTTCTCTTTTCTTCTTTCTTATCTTAGTTTTCGTTATAGGAGAGAATCACCTTATGAATCTCACCATTATGTTTTTTTAGTTTATGATAATTAAACCAAGGATTTGTTAAACCCTAACCAATCAATTGATTGTGTTATTCTAATAAACCTGCCTTTTGTAATTTATGGATAGCTTTATGTTCTTTAAATTTCATATTAAATTAATAAAAAAAATTTTCTTGCTTCTACTTTTATAAATGTAGAAATATATTAAATTCTGACAATTTTTCTGAATAATTCGGATATTATAATAATTATCATGCATTTTATAAAAATGACAAGATTTAAAATTGTGAAAAAGATAAAAATTTCTAGATAATTTTTCATATGATTTATTTTGTATTAAGAACAAAATTGAAATGAGATACAAATTGTTTGAATAGAATTTTATTAAAGAATTATTAAATTTAAATACTATTATTAGGATAATTCATAATATAATCAAAAGTACATTTATTATAATTATAGTATTAATTAAGAGATGGCATGCTATTCAGAGTCTTATTATCTTTAATAGACTTCTTATTTAAATTTATCTGCATCTTTGACTTCAAGAAAAACTATTTCTTATTTTTCATCATTTATTATGTTGATAAAAGTAATTGAATTTTTTTGCTCTGATTAGAAAGCTATTTTCCATTCATCTAAATTATAAGTTATGTTTTCAGTGACAACATTTAAATTATTTAATTTGATTAATCCATTATTATACTATTATTCTTCATAAGAGAGAGGATTAAATGTTTTAGAAAAAGGATTTTTTAACCAATTTCTTTAAAATGTTAAATCTAAAAGTAATAAGTATCTTATCATTTAATGAGTAACAGGAATCTATTAAAAAGGCTCAAAGTTTTTATCTTAGATAGATTACAAAATAATTGAAAAGTATCTATAATATTCAATAGTTTATGATTAAATATTTTATTCCATCTATCTCAATAAATTAAGCCTTACATAAGTAACAATAAAATTTTAATCTTAATTTTCTATTAATTAATTAATAATAACAATAATTTTTTAACAATTTCTCAAAGTGTTTAACACACTTTATTGTTCCTCAAACATAATAGTTAGTAAATTCATAATAAATATTTATTTTTAGGTTTCACATATTAACAACAAAGTTTTATTTGTTGATAATATTGTTTCTAACACATTTAATATTTAGTAATAGTGCTCTTCATTTAAACTATAAAAATATATGGCATAAATATTACTAATTATGAGTATATTCATCATTTATAAATATGTTTTCTTTAAATAACAAGCAAGAATTCAATTTTTCTATGTATCCAAAAGCTATTAAAGCTTCATATTATTCTTATTTTGGTACTTCTTTAAAGAATATTGAATTTTAAGAAACAAAAGAGATTGTTTAAGAGATAGATTAGAGTAATCCTCCCTATTTCTCTACATCTTTTTAAGGATTTTTAAAAAATCTTGTACAATAATTTACTATTTCTGGATCTTTGGTTGGAATATAATTTAATTCTAATTGAATTGTTTAAATTTTAGGAATTTCTCTTGAAAACAATAATGTGAGGATACATATTAATAATCTCTTACTAAATATAACCTCAGAATTAAATAGATTTGATAATATCAAACAACTTTATTGTTTGATTGTCTCATCTTTCTACTAAAATGTTTGATAGAGTGGCAGAACAATAATATTAAAAAATAAATTATCTAAGGTCTAATAATTATTAGAAAATAATTATTACATCAATTAAGTAAGGTGCTATTTAATAAAGATCTTTAAAAAAGTAATACATATTCTTTAATTCTTCATGAAAGTATTCTTATTCTTTGGTCCATTTTTATAAAAGGTCTTTCATAAATGAAATGTGATTAGTTAGTACTTACAAAAATGGATAGCTTTGTAAATATTGCAATAGTTATTTTTCCATTTAGCAATTTTCTACAATTTAAAGTATTGATAATAGTATATGTCTGGTATATGTTCTGGTTAGATTATCTTTGGCATTAAAAAAGTTTTAGGAATATAATAACAGAGGAAATTATGTATATTTCTATTAAGGATTATAATAAATAATTACTTGATTGAAGAATAAATTGATATTTTCTTTTGTGACCTTATTTGATAGTATTTTTATGAAGTTTATATAGTAATCTTAAGTTTCTTCATTATTCAGATCATAATTATAAATAATAAATTCGTTTAATTAGGGCAAAGAAAGAAGCACAACTATGTTTTTACCAATATTTGTACTAATCAGTTAATAGAATTATTTACATAAGCATTGAAATTTAATGCAAGATTGTATTTACTACATTTGTATCTTTAATTGATTTTAATACTTTCACAAATTCCTCTATAATCTTATCTTCAATAAATTAACTAATATGATTGTATTAATAAATTACTCGAAAAGATCAGAATCTTTTTAATCTCCTAAAATAGCAAGTTCTGAGAGGGAGGATATTGATTCTATTAATTTTTGACCCTGCTTTAAATTGTTAGAATGGCGAGTAAATTAATCCATTAAGTTTTTTATTAATAAAGGGTATTTTATAATTTTACGTAATAATTTAGTGGTTCCGTATGAATGCCATTTTAATGGAGTGTATTAATATAAAAATAATAAATTGTAGGCACATTAAGATAGGGAATGATAATGTGTGAATTCAAAAAGTCCGATTAAAAGTGCAAAAGCTTAGGACTATGTATTTTGTTGTGATTAGGTAATATTTAAAATATTAAATTTTTGGTGGATTACATATCTATTAAGGAATGTTAGAGTAAAGTAGAGGTGGAGAACGGAATGGATATTGAAAATATGTGATTCAAATTTATTAAAAGGAAAAAGAAATTCATAAAGAATTGTGTGGTTATTATTTTTAAGGGGGAAGAAATAATAATTGTATAAATATATTTTTCTCCAAAGATTTAATAATTAATATAAATTTCTAATTTCCTCAAATATTCCATGGATAAAAACAAATCAAAATATACTATTCCGTCATTCATTATTAAATTGCATGCTATTTTGGAAGATTTAGTAAAGAGTAATATATATAGAAAGAGTAATTCCTTAATTATCACCTGGGCACCATAGGGAGATGCATTTATCGTTTTAAATCCTGAATTGTTGGAACAAAAAATATTACCTTAACATTTTAAACATAATCACTTTACTTCTTTCTTAAGACAGTTGAATATGTATGATTTTTAGAAGATTCGAAATCAGAATAATTAATAAGTATTTTGGCATCAAAATTTTTTAAAAGGAAAAGAGTATTAGTAAATTTTAAATTAGACATCTCTTAGTCTTGTTAAAAAGAAGTTAGAACAAAATGTAATAAAAATAAAAGTTAAATCATCAATGTTTTTAAAGATTCTTGATAGATGAGATCGCTTCAATAAAATAAAATTTAAATTCAGATGAATAATAATTCACGCATATTATCAATTAACACGAGATCATATTATAACAACATAAATAAATTTATTTAGATTTATAATAACAGAGAGAGTAAATGGAAACTAAATACGAAAAATTAACTGGATAAGTTTAAGCAATTATAAGTTGGTAGAAACTAGACTCCACCAGCTAATTTTTAGAAGGCTGTTCTCAGGAGGAAGAACAATCAGAATTTTTCTATTCCTAAAATCTCTGATAATAATTATCATCATTATTTAGTATTAATTTAATTTAAAATTAAAAAATGCAAAAGAGTTTACTTTTATACATTGGAATTCTTATTTTAAATCATTTAAACATTAATCAAATTCTAAAATATAGTATCCATCTATTTATTAACTAATTCAACTAAGCTAAATTTTAATTAAATAAAGGTATAAGCATAAATTCGTATTATTTATTAAATTTTGTATTCATTTTTATTATGAATAGCAATCTATCTCACTTTATAATTTTAATTTTCTCTCATTGTTTTGAAGAACACTTAAAATTCACTTTAAAATGGGATTCTCTATTGTCCGTTATTGTAACTTCTCATTCTAATATATAAATATTTTGTTTCTCTTTTAGATTAAATTGTTTTTAACAATCAAATATCTTATTGATAAGAGAATCTCTCTTCTTATCAATTGCTTCATTTTTATTCACTATTTATTATTTAATTGAACATTTAATTCATATAATATTAAATAATTTCGCACCAAAATTATCAATATATCATTTTATATTTGTATAAATTAAGTCTTTGAGTCATAACAATATTATAAAATTAAAGCAGTTAAAATTAAACACTAAACAGTAAACATAAAGTGAAAATATAATTATATAGAAAAAATCAACGTATATATATATATAGGATTCAAGATGCATATAATATATTTGAATCATAAAGAAGATTAATATTTTTGAGTAATGAATTCAAGCAGTAAATATTTTAAATGTCAATATGAAAATAAATAAGACGAATTAGATATTAAGAAATCTTGAATAAATTACTAATTAACAATAGCTAATAATTATTATTTATCTATAAATTTTAATGATCTCTCATATTTTGGATATCAATAAGATAATTAGTCCAATTCTAAATATAGATTTAAGCTAAGAGGTGATATAAATGAAAGGAAAAATTGATTAAAACGAATACTTTATTTAACTGTATAAATAAAAGTTGACAAAATAACAATTAAACTGAATAGCATAATTAGTTAGTAAGGATTTATTCTTTTATTAAAAATAAAAAGTATTAAATTTAGTAATTAATTTGTTATTTAATGTTTGGTTAATTTTAATATTCTAAGACTTCCCTTAATTTTGATTTTTAAGTTATTCTAGAAAGACTTGGTGCGAATTAAATATAAATTATTGGGATTTCTCAATTTATTAAATGATTCAAACTATTTTTATTATAATTAGGGATTAAATATTAAATAATAAATATGTTATCATAATTCTATTTATTAAACTTCATTTTAGTTCTATAACTAGTTTTCTTCATTATTTTGTTATTTTTCAGTATATTTATAATCTTAATCGAATAAATCAAAATCTTCATCAACATATTAGAGATTTAAATGATCTTCTATTTCATGATATTCATTAACTGATGATTTAGACTGTTAAACTTACTTTTCTCTAGGCGATATAAAAGTGTTTTCATAATTTAAATTTAATTTTATTCCTTGAGAATTCAACTTTTTAAGATTATCTCGTGTAATTAAACCTTAAATTGCAAATTATAATCTAGATGTCTAATATATGTTACTATGAATGGTTAGTTTATTTTAGGCTATTTTTTTAGCGCTTTTATAAAATTATTAAAACTATTCTAAATTAAGAGTTTTACCATTAAATTTTACTTCCCTTATAGGACCAAGAAATAATAATTTTTTAAATTATAATTAAGAGAATTATGGATAATAGATTCCAATAATTTACTAAAGTAATTCTTCTTCCATCAAAAATTCATTAAGAGATGAAATTATAATACTAAAAAGCATTAAACTCGAAAATATTGAGCCTACATCTGCTAGAACTTAGGAGATTTTTATATATTATACTACTTTTCGTTGTGTAATAAAAGACATTGATAATTCAGTAAGAAATACTGCAGAAACATCACTTTTAAAACTTGACCCTAAAGTTTGTGTTTATAGTTATGAATCACTAAAGATCCACTTAGATTTATATGCTGAAAACAGAGGTGTGTCATCTATTAATAAGAGTTGAGCTTGCATAATGATTCTTTAATAAAAAGTTGCGCTCCTATCAATAGCAAAATTTAATTCAGTTGACATATTGCTGGTTTGTCTCTTAAAGGAATCGTATTATTCTGTTATTACTTCGGTTTTAATTAAGAGATTACTTTAGCTATTTTTCAAATGAATTATATTTACTTAAAAAATTAATCAATTATCTCAGCATTAGCACAATTTTTATGTTAAGTTACATTACAAACTTATAATCCTAATAATATCCTATGCGGATATTCACCAATTCCATTTTACAGATTTAAATTTTTAGGAATGTATTTTTAAGTATTAAAATCAATTTCTCCATTATTATAGATGTCCTCATAAGAATAAAATTCTAAAAAAATAGTATATATCATTACAAGATTCGGTCCAGACATCATGTCCTTAAAAAATCATCATTGGCACAAGTATTTATGCAGTCTTATTAAAAGGATTTATCTTGGTGCCCACTATTTAAAAACTTAATAATTCTCCAACATCTGCCATGGTCAAATTTTCTCTGTATTCATAAGCAATAGACTAAATAGGATTAACATCATTTTTTCCAAATTAATAGATTTTATAACAAAAATAAAGGAAACTAGTTAGGTATATTAATATTGAAATAATCCCTCCTAATACTGTTTTATAGTTATTTGATTCTTATTTTAATTTAGGCTTATAGACAGCTCCAAATTTATCAAAAGATGCAATAAATTCCATTTTTTAATTATATAATAAAGTAAAAAAAATTTCTCAATTATAAATTGATACATATTTTAACTTAAATTAATACTAAATAGATAATATAATTACTATTTAATTTTGATCAGTTGAACTCTGGCATGAATTGGGAGAAATTTTCCTTAAAATTTAGTTTAAAATAATGAAACAGAAAAAAAACTCCTATAAAATATATCATTTAAAACGGATTATATATAAATATATTAAATTAACAAATGTAAAAAGTCTTAGCTCTTATATTGACTATTTATTTAGTCAGCTGTGTAGATCCAAGCATGGTGCAATTAAGTACTGAAAA
This sequence comes from Paramecium sexaurelia, assembly GCA_000733375.1. Lineage (NCBI taxonomy): Eukaryota > Ciliophora > Oligohymenophorea > Peniculida > Parameciidae > Paramecium > Paramecium sexaurelia. Next base: position 105,429 of record JPFM01000104.1, on the reverse strand, counting down.
AATAGATGAGCTTTCATAAAGTAATTTGGGAAGGTTTATAATTGAGATGGCATAAACTCATGCAGAAATGAGAGGTCCATTAGGTATGAATAAATGTTTAATTTAAAAAGACGATTTGGTGACAGCTATTGGAGATTTAGAAAATGAATTGACTGTTGAATTGCAATAATTAGAAGATGATTTTACTAGATCGACAAATTAACATCAAATAACACAAGAAAACCTAGACATTAATATAGGTTAAACTGAGATTAATATCTTTAATCAAAAAGATTTTATTGATGCTATATTGTTACCAAGCATTGATTAAACAAATTAGAAGATTGAAAGATTGAATGGTTTTATAAATGATAATAGAGATTCATTAGCAAGAGAAACACTCAATAGATAAAATTAGCATTAAGCTTATCTTGATAGAGGTATATTAAATAAAAACATTGTAGTGAGTGAACATTAAGGTGCTATAAGTGCAGTTGATGAAGCTTTATAGTTGATTAATTCTTTAATCAATGGAAACATTTCATTCTCTGAGAAAGCAACAATTCATTAGGCTGTTAAAAGAGTAAATAATAAGATTGCAAAAACAAGCACAATCCACCCAGTCATTGAAGCTTTACTTTAATTGACCTAGAATTTTTCAGATTAAGGATAAGCTAAGAAAATTAGAGATTTATTATAAGACACTAGGAATTAATTGGTTTCTAGTTTGAATTAAGTAATAAATATATTCTAGAGTTAGGAAAATACTGATGAAAAATAAATTGAAGAGACTTGGATAGAAAGATAAAAAACATTAAACAATGAATATCAAGAATTTAAGAGATCTCTTCTTGAGGCTACATATGTATTAGCTGCTTATCAAAGTAAGTGAATTTGTAGATCTATATTTCAGATAAATTGAAATCAACTTAAGAAGCCTTGGCCTAAAATGAACTTGATTTATAAAATTACAAAGAATCTTTGTGTAAAAGATTACATTATATTATTAATTAGAATAAGATAAAGATGCTTAGGCTTAGGAGACTTAAATTTATAATGAATTGAAGGCTCAATATTAAATTCAACTCTAAACTACTAGAACTGCTAAAGATTTTGTAAACTCTGCAGAATTTAGCACAGTCATAAGGAACAAATTGAATTAAGGGGGATTGGTTTGATTAATGAGAATTAAATATAATATGTAAATTACATAAAATTCACATTCTCCACCACCTGCAAAAAAATAACATCTTAAATTGCATGTCTAACCAATTTAATTACCAGATGCAAACGTATTAAATAAGACTGTTGGTAATTCAGATCCAGAGATTTGTGGTAAAAATATCAAAACTGAAAGAATTACAGCATTTAAGCAAAATAAAAAGTTTCATATTAAGTAAGTTTAAAACAACACTCATAACAGATTATAAACAAATCACCCAAGACTTTTACAATAAGAAAATGATGGTTTATCTCTGATATTGTATAAATAATCATAGACATCAGCATCCGACAAAATAATTACAAGTATCATCATATTGAGATAATAGAATAATTAGTCAATGATTTGAGAAATAAAATAGATTAACAAGACTCTGTTATCAGATTATAAGAATTTAAAATTAATAGATTACAATAGGAATTGTTATCTCAAAAATAATAATGTTCTAATTTATTAGCAAAAATATATTAAAATGATCCTAAAAATTAATACATTAGTACACTGAAAGTTCCAAAATTCACTCCATAATTTTAAGAGAACACATAATTAAATTCATTATAACCATCTTTATTAAAAATATCAAACAACTATGATTAAATTAGAATCAAAAATTTGCAAACCCAAATCATTTCATTTAAACAGCAGTAATAAGAATTGAAATTATTTATCAAAGAAACCTTTTTATCAATCAAAAAGTTTATTGAATCTGTTTAGACATTATCCAAATAAAAAATTTAAGATGTTTAAAGTGAATAAAACATACTTATAAATTCACTTGAACAAATTATCAAAATAAATGAATTGTAAATTATATCTCCTATAAAATAGATAAAATAAAGAAGAATTGAGTAAAATTAATTAAAAAGCCGAAATTATTTGTCAAGAGTTAGTTCTTTCTGATGCATAAAAAGAGATCTATTATTAAAAATGTCTTTCATTATTAAATTGATCTCATCTTATTTATTACATCAATTTATCAACAAACATTCTTGTAAAATTTATATTAAATATATTTATAAAATTTATAAATTATTAGTAAAATTCTCAAATTTTTATTAATTAGAAGTAAAATTTATATTAAATACATTAATATTATTCATTTAGGATTTATTATTGATTTTATATAGCATTCTTTTATTGAAAGTATTGAGTTTAATTTAGGTCTTAAAGAGTATAATAGTAAAATTAATTTATTGATTGAATTTTAAATAAAACTAATATAATTTGTCATGTTTGATTAAAAAATAAAAAATAATATATAAAAATTGATAATTTTGTAAGAGAAATGGATCAGGGATGGGAAGTAAGTGAAGAACACTACTTAGAACACTTAATGTTAAATCCTCTATTTTTAAAGAGGTAGGGATCTTAATAAATTGAAAAGCCTGCCATAATGGCATGTTAGGAATCACCGAAAACAAGAATGAGATTTAGAACAGCTTCAATGCTAAAATTAGATGAGAGTAGTAAACCGAATTCTCCTAACAAGAAACCAATTGCGGAACCATAGACAAAAGTTGAGTTGAATATAAAATAATAGCAATCTTCAATAATATTGAAAGCACCTATAAGATAACAAAAATTTTAATTATATCCGCAAAAGATATCTCTTAGATCTACTTTATTTTAAACTCCATTAGAAGAGAGCACTCCAATAAAATTAGGGAGGACACTTTAGCCAAAGCAATTTAATCCTGTATTATAAAACATCAATGATATTCATTACAATGGAATGAAAGGATAAACTAGGTCAGTAAAGAGTGCTTCGATGAGTAATCTTTTAAACAATGAAGAACGTGTAACATAGAAAAAAAGAATAGAAGATTTTGTATTCAAAATAAGACCATAAAGAAATGCTAGTATTCTTTATGTTAACTCTTAAAGTTCACTACAGACTACTACAGATGACATTGTACTTAGAAAAATCTAAAAATGATTGAAATATTATTTATATTTAATGACTAATTATTTATTATAATAAATCAAGGATAGACAAAATAAGGATTAAAATATTAATGAATATAAAACAGAGAGGCATCCTATGTTTAGAATTATTGAATAAGAATTTGCACTGCCATCGATGAAGAATGAATAAAAATATGATGACTTTATGGGTCATATTAGATAATTATTAGATAGAAACAAAGTTAAATCTTAAGATAATCTAAACCCATTAAGAATTCCAAATAATTTCATTTTAAAAAAGAGTACCAAGCAAGGTTCAAGAAGAAAAATATTTGAAACAAAGGTGAATGATGAGTAAAATTAATAAAAATTAGTGCAAAACTAATAGGTTTTAAGTGATCCCACATATACTTAGACATAAAGAGTGCTTTAATATTAATAGCGAATTGGGTTAGTAAAGAAACATGATAAGACAGAGTTATAATTAAGATAGATAGCATAGAGACATAATATAAAATGGTGAATTGATATATTAATTATATACTTATGAATCAAATAGTTTCTGGGATTCAATTTAGTTTTGGTTCAAGATATGAAATAAAGAAATTATTAGAGGCATGGGCTTATGGAGATGTGACTCTTGCTATTGACAAAAAATAAACAGATCCAGGTAAAAAGAAAGTAGCTAATTAAAAAAGTTGCATTTCGTCAGGGATAAGATTGATTCAAAAAGAGTTTTAAGAGAAATAAGAATTCTAAGAACTATGAAAACAAGAGAATATTCTCCATCTAGAGAATATAGTCTATGATGATTCAAATAAAAAGTTAGAATTTGTGACAAATCTATTCATTTACTAATTGTTTAGAAATCGATCTCAATAAGATTATTAGGAGTACATAAACTGTTATTGATTTATTAATTTTGCTTTTTTGAATATTTTCTTTGATTTTAGTAAATTCGCCCTGTTTCAATTAATAAATACTAATTTAAAAAATTTATTATACAAAAGAATATGTTAGTAGTCTTCAAAAAAATAAAAATTTTCTAAAGGAAGTGTAATAAAATATCCGAACCCTCTTGCAATTGATTTATTGGATAAGATGCTAGAAATAAACCTAAAAAGAGAATTTCGAGTGTTGAAGTAAAAGTATTATTCTTTACTTAGATGTTAAATCATCCTTACTTTGAATGAATCAGATATTCTGAAGATGAACCTTCATTTGAAGGGAATCTGAACTCTTAATTTGAGAATGATAATACAATATAACTGAAGGATATGAAATTTTAATTTTAAATGAAGTAAATTTGATGAAATAAATTAATAATAAAGGATTTATAAATATTTAATTAGAAATAGAAAAAAGGGAATAAATAGTAAAAATAAATTAATAAGGAAAATAATAATTGAAAAATATTAATGAAGAAAAACCTTTAATATAATCTAATTATATACGTATAAATATAATATTAATAAAAGAATAGATATCTAATGATATAATATTGTATATGTGTTTCGAGAATTAGGGATTTCTTTAATAAATAAAGTAGTGAGGAAGGATTTTCAATGTAGATAAAAAATGTTATAATTTATAATGCAATAATATTAACAGAAAAATTTAGTAGTATAAATAATTAAATTTTGAAATGGCTGATCTAAAATTCAAAATTCCTCCAACTAAATCTTTAGAATAGGAGAAATAGAAATTACTTAAAGAAAAAGATGAAATAGTATACAGATTTGAGTAATAATGGATAAAGGATTTGGATGAAGTGGGTAAATACAAAAAAGGAATTAGGATAAAAAACTATGTTGATGGAAGTAAGTATGAAGGAGAAGTAATAAATGAGAAGAGAAATGGGAAGGGAATTTATCATTACAGCAATGGAGATAAGTATGTTGGAGAATGGAAGGATGACAGGTAATGTGAATGAAATAATGTAGATTTCATGGAAGAGGAGTTTATATATTTGCAAATGGGGAAAGATATGATGGAGAATTGAGAGAAAGTGCAAAACATGGAAGAGGAGTGTATTAATATGTAAATGGGAATAAGTATGAGGGAGAATGGATGAATGATAAAAAGAATGGTAAAGGTTCTTATACTTATTTTGCTACTAATGAGAAATATGATGGATAATGGTTAGATGGAGAGAAACATGGAAGTGGAATGTATATATATACAAGTGGTGACAAATATTTTGGAGAATGGAAAGATGGAGAGAAATGTGGTAGAGGTGTATTTGAATATTAAAATGGATCAAGATTTGAAGGAGAGTTTTTAGAGGATAAGGCCAATGGTTTTGGAGTCATGCAATATTCAAATGAGGATAGGTATGAAGGAGATTGGATGGGAGGTTAAAAACATGGTTAAGGAACATATATCTATGCTGATGGAGCAAAATATTAAGGGGAATGGAGAAATGAGAATTAAAATGGATAAGGAATATTTTATTATGTAAATGGGGATAGATATGAAGGTAATTTTGTAGATGGTGAACGTTGTGGGAAAGGAATATATTATTATTTAAGCGGAGATAAATATGAGGGTGAATATAGAAACGATGTTAGAAATGGTTAAGGTGTTTTGATTTTGACTAATGGTGATGTGTTTATGGGAGAATGGGCAAATGGAACAAAGAATGGTTAAGGAAGGTATGAATATGCAAATGGAGATTATTATGAAGGTTTCTTTTAGGATGGAAGGAGATAAGGAAGAGGAACTTATTTTTGGAAGAATGGATAAAAATATGTTGGATTATGGAAAAATGATAGAATGGAAGGAGAAATAGAATAGATAGTTGCAATCAAATAAAATAAGTTTTAAAATGAATACTTAATTGATGTATGAAAAAATAAACTTATAATTAATAAAATAAATATATCAGATGTGACTTCATTTCTAATATAAGAATAGTTTTCAAGACTTTTTGAATTTAAGGACTTTTTATTCAGTTTGATTTCTTTCGTATGAATAAAATTCATTTTTAGTATTATTTAGTTAAATATGCCAAATTTCTAAATGATGAGCATTTTAATAAAAAATGAAATTTTCTAGAGCTATAGATTTCTCATAAAAATATACTAAATGAAGAAGAGTTAATCTCAATTTATTTTAAGAATCATCTTAATATAAATCTCCCTCAAGTGTATCAAGTATATCGGTTGAATTCAAAGCTAAGTTGAATAGATAATGAACTAACAATTTAAATTTTATTACATATAATTTTATAATATTTTTTCCATGAGTCTAACATTACTAAATAAGAAATATTAAGCATTAATGACAAGGGAAAAATAAATTGAAGATCATTTCGATCCTGTGTAAAGACATAAAAAATAACATCATAATATTGAAGATCTTCGTTAAGATTATTAAGAAGACTTAGAGAACTACGGTAATTTACTCTTATCTATAATATAAGGATTTTCTAAACAATCTTTTAAAGCTAAAAAAGAATAAGAGATAGAAAGCTTACAAATCACTCCCGAAAAATCGCTTAGGCCAATAACTGCTTTAATCTCACCTACATCAAGTTCTACCTATAAAAAAAGACCCATAACAGCACCAGGGTTAAATACACAAAGTAAATAAATGATGAAAATTGATGAAAACGAAGAAATGATTTAGGTACCATATCACTCAGAGACGAAATATTGGAGAAATACAAAAAAATACGATAAAAGTATCAATTATTTATTGATTAATAGCTAATCAAAATGTTGTTCGAAATCATTCTGCCTTGAAAAAGGTATCTTTAGGTGGTGATTATGATAATTATAATATTGAGGAACAAGTGATCAAAAATCATAATATGATTGAAAAATAAATTATAAAAAATCGATTGCTCTCACCTACTTTTGTACAATAACGACATAAAATTAATGATAGAGATGTTTAATAATTAACTGAAGGATTTTATTAACATGTAGCTTTAATCAAAGGAACATCTCATATACAGAAAAATAAACCTTAACAAGGTTTCTAATTATATGATAATCTACTTGATTTGATGAAGCTTATTAATCAAGAAAATTATAGTAATAGTCCATTACTTTCAAAAACATCCTCGTAAGGATTCCGACCTTAAACTGCAATTAGTAAACAGAGGAAAAACAATTAGGGAGCAAGACCTTTCAGTAGTAAATTCCAATCTGTGGGTGTCAGAGCATTTTAATAGTGAAGTAATTTAACTTCAAATATTTTTTATTATCTTAGTTGAATTCTTTTTTGTTTATTTAATTTCTTGCAAATAAGTGTAAATTCTAAATAAAAGAAACTATTACAAGATTTATTTGTAGATTTTAAAAGTTTGAAATTTCATATTCAATAATTCTTTTTATTTTTGTAATCATAAAGAAATTGAATTTCTATTATAGTGTTTTTGATTTTATCTACAACAATTCAATTTTATTAAATTTTTTAATTCATAAATTGTTATATTTGTATTCTAAAACGCACTTTTTAATATAGTTCATGATGATTTCAATTTTAAAGATTCAAGTAATAATCATAAAAAATAATTAAGAAATTGTAGAATTTGAATAGAACCAACAGGGATTTTTGCTACTTATCTATATAAAGTAATTTTAAAGTAAAAAAAAAAGAATTTAATATTAATCTAATAAAATTGGTGGTGATACTTATTAAAAAAACATAAGTTATTTATTTCTTAGATAAAAAATAAATTGAAATCTTCGAGAGAAATATCATTTATGATAAAGTCTAAGATGATAAACCTTATGAAAAAATAATCATAGAATATAAATTGAACAAATTTATAAACCAATTTTCGATTAATATATGAAAGAGTTCAGATTATAATAACCTCCACTAAATATATAAATTTACTTTAACGAAATCCTTTCCTATTTCTGTATTAATTTCATGAGAACTTAATAACTATGGAACTATGATTACGTAGATATAGGGTGTTCTAAAAAAAGATAGAGCAATTAGTAGATTTAGTAAAACCTCAAAACAATAGAAAGAAAAATATTATTCTACATTTTTTAATTCTTAACTTAAACATAAAAATACTTTGAGATATGTTGAGAAATAATCCACTCTTTCAAAATGCATTATATTAAAAAATACCATATTATATAAATTTTTTTATTTAAGGAAAAGTTAAAACTAAAATAATAATTTTAGAATGATATTTAGCAGTTGTTTATAAACTGAATTAATTATATTTGGCATATAGGTGACAAGAATAATAAGAGCAGCTATTTATACAAGTTAATAAAATTGTATAATCAAAATATCATACGATTGTGCAAAGACAAGGAGATTCTTATAAACCCATATCAGTGTTGTATTATTTCCAATTTTCAACTATTGAAATCAATTCATCTTATACCTATAAACACTTCGTTCTTTTCTTTAAATTAAATTCGATGGTTTTTTTAACCAGGTTTAATAAAATTACCATAGCTATCTTATCTATTATCTATATCACCATCAGATTTAGAATGATGAATTTTTAATATAGGAGTCAATAGTTTCGGTGACTCTCCTTTGTAAACAAATTCATTTATTCCAAATTTCTAATAATAATGTGATTCAGACATTTTTTATTATAAATTATTTGATTTATTCATAAATTTGCAGACTTCCATAATTTATCAACTAAGGGCTTGGAAATTTCTAAAAATTTCTTTAAATAACCTTTCTTTTAGGCTAATTTCATGGCAACAAGGAAGGATATAAAGAAGGTTGCATTGACTACATGTCTTTAAGGTAATTCAGCAAATTTAAAACTATTGGATTAAGATTTAAAATAGATACAATAAAGATAAAGTTTGTAACTTGTGTTTAGTAAATGGAGGATATCTAATATTGAATGGATAGATATTCAAAGTAGATTTACTAAATACTGGTTTGGCATGACTACAACCTCTAAATCCAGCAATTCCATGATATGCTCCATAACCACTATTTCCAACTCCTCCAAAAGGTAAATTAGGATCTGAAATGATATAAATTTTTACTTAATAGATGAAAGATGGAATCATTATGTACAATAGCACCTGAAGATGTTTATTATTCAAGTAATTTTTTATTTTTATTGTTATGACCATAATAATATAAAGCTAATGGTTTAGGTCTAGAATTGATAAATTGAATGACTTAATCAATTTTATCAAATGTGAGTACAGGTAGAATTGGACCAAAGATTTCTTCAGTCATAATTTTAGAATCCAGCTTTGGTTACAATATAATAGTAGGTTCAACGTATTTTTGATCTTTATTAACTTAACCTCCTAAAACAACTTATCCTTCATGACCTACAAGAAGTTCTGCCAATCTTTATGTGTGAAATTCCGTTACTATTCTAGAGTAATCATTAGAATTAATTGGATTTTCTCCAAAGAAATTTTTAATTTCGTTTTTCATTTCATTAATGAAGGCATCTTTAATTTATTCATGTACAAACACATAATCACAGGCAACACAAGTCTAACCTGCGTTTGTAAATCTACCTTAAATAATTCTCTAAGCTGTAACATTTAAGCTACAATCTTTATCAACAATAGTTGGTGATTTTCCACCTAATTCTAATATACAAGGTACTAGATTCTCACTGGCAGCTCTTGCAACTAATTTTCCTTTCTCTGGACTTCCTGTAAATATAATTAAATCAAATTGAAATGTGGTAATCTTTTTAGACACTTCTACACCTCCTTATATCACAGCATAACAGGATTAATCAAGATACTTTGTAACTAGATTATACATGGCTTAAGAAGAGTATGGGGCAAATTCTGATGGTTTAAGAATAACACAATTTCCAGCAGCAATTGCAGCAGCCATCGGAGGTATTCCTGTATAAAGTGGATAATTCCATGCTGCTATTACTAAAACAACTCCCAAAGGTTCATATATGATTTTTGATGACCCAGGTCCTATTACCTAATATAGACATATTATATATTTTTTACAAATGGTGTATCTACACTTTCTTCTTTACTCCATTCATCTAAGTGGTTCAATTAGTTCTCAACATCTGTTTTTGTGATTATTGTTGAGGTCATTTAACTACTAAACAAGGTTACTCCCAAATCCTTTTCTAAAGCTATATGAAATTCTTGTTCCATTTCTTCTAAACCTTTTAATAGATTTCTTAACTGAGCTTTTCTAAATTTTAAACATTTTGTTTTGTGTGTACTAAAGGTTTCTTTTAACTCTTAAAATTTTGGTTTAATCACATCAACATTATCTATTATTTATGCCATGAAAAATAATTATTTTAATGATAAATCAACCTGAAGATTAGATTTTTAAGAAGATGATTGATTAAACAAGTCCATAATCAGTCACTACTTAAAAATTATGTTTAAGATTAGGATATGATCCTAACGACCTTATTTATAAGTTTTATATGTAAATTCTATTTTTTTTAGATCAATCGAGTAGTTTCCTTCAGTTTCGCCTGAAATATAAATGATGAAATATAATCATTATAAAAATAGAGTAATGAGTATAATCATTCATAATAACTATAGGAATTATTAATGAAATTTAAGCAACTAAGTAAAGGCATAAATTAGGTGATTAATCGCTTAAATAGATTACTTTCAATTAATAGGATAATAAGTATTTATATTCTTTTATTACAGTTTCTCAAATCTCAGTGAAGAGAGTGTAATAATTTAAGAATAAAAAGAAAAAAAAAGTTTGTCTAGGCAAAAAATATTATAAAATCTAATTTATTAATAATTGTAAGAAGAAAAAAAGAATGTTGAGTATCTTCAAAAACATAATACAAAATAACAGCATCATTAAAACATTTAATTTAGAAAAAGTGAAACAAGTTTTTCTAAAAAAAGAGAGAGAAATAGTAATAACAATAAATCTGATGAAAATACTGATGAATTCTAAAAAAGAAATTAATACTTTATTACATGTACTGAAAATGAGTCCAGAATATAAGAATAAATGTAAGGAAGATTTTTAAAGAAAAATTTTAAACATGATAATTATACTGAGAGAGCTCACGAGAAAAGAAAATAATAAGAGAATATGTTTTAATAAACTATAACTGAAAGATTGAATAAATTATAATAAAAAGGTATGTATGTTTTAATCAAGAATCCTAGGCTTAAACAAAAGTTGAATTATATAAAAAAGATATGAAAAATTATTTTGCTTAAAAAAATAGTCAGATTGTTTATAAGTAAGAGAAGAAAACATAATTGATCGAATTTGAGCAATAATAATATATTAAAGAGCAATGTGAAAAAATGAAAAAATTTTAAGAAAATAAATCCTAATTGATTTTAGAAGAAAAAAAGAAGATAATTGAGAGAAAAGAAAAGTATATAAAGATGCTTCGAAAATGCAAAGAAAGTAATTTCGAACAATAAAACGTATTAATATTGTTTAATTTAGAAACATTAAGAAGGATTTAGCAATACATATTAACTATTGATAAAGAAACAAGAATAAGTTGTATTAAATAAAGAGAGATTACTTGAATAAAAATCCTTAATACTTAAGGATAAATTATAATTAAATTTAGAAGATGTTGAATTTAATAGAGCACATGCCCAAAGAATAAAACTAAATACATAAATTAAATTACATGTTAATAAAGATATTAAGTCATAATAATCATTTAGAAGTTCTGATACATGGAGACTTAAGACTTAATTGACCCTAAAAGAATCTGAAAACTCATTATGGGAAAAAGCCAAGTAGGCTGCTTCTTTATTTAAAGATCCAATATTATATGAATAATATGTTGAATAACAACAATAAATTATGTTGAAAAAAAAAAAGTAATTAGATCAAAAATTCGCTTCAGCTGCCTCCATTATTAAAGAAATATTACCTAAACATGAAGCAGATTAATTACTTATGCCATCAGAATTGAAAAATTTTCTAGAATAATAGAGTCGAATAAAAACTTAAAAATGAATTATTTTTAATAAAGATTCATTTTCAAGTTTATAAGAAAATATAACTTAAAATTATTTTATTTTATTCATTCATTAAAGAAAATAAATAAGTTAATAATAGAATTAAGAATTAAAATTTTTATATTACAATAAAATTAACATACATGGTTTAAATAAATAATATAGATATAGTAATCATTTTGTAATAATAGTGTCATATCTAAATTTAGGAACTTCTTTTGTGCCATTTATTGTTTAGGGTTCTCTCAATATAGGTTATCTTAAAATGGATAATAAAGTTCCTTTCTTTTTAACAACTAAAGCAAAAGAATTACATTATATTTCTTAAAGTATTTATTCTGTTTTAAATTTAGTTTTTAAAGGGTTGCCTTATTGATCTGCAGAAAATACTTCATAAGATTAAGCATTCTCATTTATATCTTAATCATAATATATTTGAGTTAAATAATCAATCGCCGTTTCGACTGCTTCAATCATTAGAGAATCAGGAGTAATTTCAATTTAGACTTGTAAGATTTTCTAAGAGACTTGTAAACTAAAATTGTATTAACTCAATTGTATTTCATTCATGTATGTAGATTCAGCAAGAGTTGATGCGGTGGCTTTAACATTTTATTTTGACATGTTTTTAATTGATATTAAAATAATATATAAATTCAGTCTTATTATTCAAAATTAGAAATAAAGCTTAGTTCGTTATCAATGAGTTATCTTTTATTTTATTTGATATCAATTTTAGAAACATCAACACTAAAAAGATCATTTTATTATTCTTAATTTTCATTTTATTGTTATTTTTTAGTTTAAAGTTCAGCCAAAAGTAATTGAATTTCATTTTTTGTCTAAAGATATAATAAATATATACAATTGCTAAAATAGATTATTTAGGTGGTTAATTAAAAGCAATATTATTAGTATTAGAAAAATATAAGAAAGGATTACTGTAAGATCTTTTCAGTGTTTTTCTTAACATAGGTTTTTCTTCTATTTATTACATCAATTATAATTTTTTTATATTGCTAAACTAAAACAATAGTATAAATATAATTTACATCTAATTTTTAAAAATAATCATTAAACATAGACTTTAAAAAAGTTATGCATTCTTATTTAGTCATATCATAATATTATAGAATTTATCCTTATTATTATTACTAATTTAATTTTCTTAATTATTAATTATCTCCTCTAGCAGTTTAACAAATATATCTAGCTTATTCTTCTGAAGAGGAATCATCTATTTCTAATTGCGGAAGATTAGGCTTTTAAATACTTTATTTCTTATTTGATTATTATTGATTATTTTATAATTAAACTTCTTTAATAGAATTCTTATTATCTTATTCTTTATTGTTTGATTAAAAGTTTTTCATAGTGGATGATTATTATGAATTTGATTATGGTTTTTATTGAAATCTTGGACTAAAGATTTTGACTGCTATATCTTATTCCTAATTAAGAACAATTGAATTAAATGTTGTTTTTCTATTTCTTAATTATTCTATTAAACTTTAGCTTTATTTTTTATAAAATTATAATTCAATCTATTACTTTTCATTTCTTTCATCCTTCAATTAATTAGATTTAATTAGTAATTCATTAGTATCTAAAATAGACTCATATTTAGAGAGAAGTGTATTATATAATTTTCTAATATGAATATTAGCATTTTTTTCTTTTTCAAATAATTCTTTAAAGCCTTTAACCATCATTTCCATTTTATGTAATTTTTCTTAATAGATCATTCTTTCATTTTTGCTTAGATATTTCAATTATTAGGGTTCTGGAGAGAATCCATATCCTAGTCCATATGCACCATATAATTCTTAATGTAGAGATTCTAATTTTCCTCTATGGTTTTAAATTTCTCTATTAAGTTCTAAATTATCATCTGTCTTATCAATAAATTCATTATAAACAAAATCTACTCTGATTTATAAATATATTTACCTTTCATACATTGATAATTAGTTTGACTGCGAAGAACAATTCTCATTTTAAAGATTTCTCTCTTTAAATGCTAATTTGTTATATTAAATATTTTTTACATAATTAACTTCTCTTAGTGTATTGTTGGTTTCAGTAATGGTTTAAGCTTCAGTAGTTATTTTATTAAGCAAATTTCTAACATTTTCTAACTCTTCATGTAATTTTAGATTCTGCTCTGAAGGAGTCACTATCTCTATTAATTTTACTAATTATCCTTCTCTTTCTTGAATTGGTTTCATTCTCTCTAATTCTTAGATTGCATATTCTTTATCATGTATATTTCTTTTCAACTCTATTAATTTATATTCTAAATCGGCAATTAAATCTTTGTAATAATTTTGTTGTTCCTCAGATATTTATTCTTATAACAATAACTTTGTTTAAAATTATTATGCTATTTTCTATTAATTTGTGAATCCTTTCATTAATTTCTCATTTTCTTCATTCAATAATTTCATTACACTTTCCATTTAACAATTCTGATAATTAGTATAACACATTGACATTGTGCTAGAATCAGATGTTAACTAAATTCATATAAAAACATTGTACTTGAGCTTTCTTATTCATTCCTTCCATTGTGAGTGCCATTGCTTACTTATTTAATTTTAAAGCATTTTCAAGGTCAATTATATATTCTTACAGTTATTTATTCTCTTCTTATAGATATTGTATTTTTGATTATTATCTATTCGAAACAAATTCGTTAACCTCTGTACCCAAAATCATTATTATCTTTAAAAGAAATTATTAATAATAAATGGGAAGTATAAGCTATAGTTTAAATAAAAATGGAGATCCTAAAGTTTCTAGAATATAATTGCATCCAATCATATAAACTAGAAAGATCATTGATTACAATGGTTGTAAATGTATGTTTGATTGTGGAGGATAAACAATTAATTAATACTTAGAAAACTATTCAACTCTTCCAATTAAAACACATCAAAAATTAGTTGAGCGATTCTTTTCCAGAAATGGTGATTTCTATGCGAAATAATTAATTGGTAGTTGTTGTACCCTCTATTACATGAGGATAGTTTTATCAAAATATTAGCCATCAAAAAAACATTTAAAAAAAGCCTATAATCTTATTGATAAATTAAAAATGTATATTAAAGGAAAGTGTTTACAAAAAATAATAAAAGTTAAACAATAAGATATTTCTATTAAAAATATTTTGCAATAATAAGAGAAATTAATTTAAAATAAACTAATAACTAAAGAAGAAAAAACTAAGATATATTTAATTATAAATACAATTATATAATAATGTAAAAATTTTATTGAAGAAGTAATTTAAACAGAGAATCTAAATTTTAATTTATAAGAAGATGATGTTTACATATTCAAGAAATAGAATAAGATGCAATTTTATTCAAATGCAAATTTATTATTATTTCATTAAAACAAAAATATTTTTAAAACTAAGAACTATTCATAAAATTAATTTAATGAACTTTTTGGATAAGCTTTAATCAAATAAAATTAAGATAATTAAGAACTTACACTCATATAAAAATCAAAAGGATATTTAAATATGATTCATATTTCACAAAAAAATGAAAAATTATATCTATCAATATAATAATAAGCAAAATCTATATAATAATTAACTCAGAATTAAAAATAAATTAAATAAAAATAGCTGAGTAAATAAAGTACATAATAAAATACTAATCTAATTAATCAATAAACGTTTACTTTTGACCAATTTGAAGTTGGCCCGATTTAAATAACAATTAAGTAATTTAAACTTTGATAATTTTAGAGATTTAAGTTAAAGCCAAGATGTAATTGATTTTATTTTTGAGTATTATAGAGTAATTCACAACATAAATTATGATGATTAAGAGATAATTAAATTATATTGTTTTAATTACTTGAATCAAGATACTTATTTGGAAGATTAAAAGCAAAATATCAAAATAAAATTAGGTTAGAGAAGTATGACATATTCAATTAACGGTAAAGTAATTGCTATTTGTTAAATTATTTTAACCTAAGAATATTTTATGTCGGAATACTTTTTCTATATTCCTGAATTTAAAGAATATAGTATGGGAATTTTTTCTATGTTGGTTGAATTTGAATATGCAAAATAGATTCAAAAATATTTCCCACAGTTTAAATATCATACTCTTGGTTATACAACATTTGCAACTAAAAAAATGAAATATAAATTATAATTTAGTGGCACTTAAATTTAATGTCCTGTTAGCTACATTTGGACTGATTACAATGATTAAATAAAACAAAAAATGAAATAATAAGTACCTGAAATATTCCCTCCCATTCCATAATAACCTTTAGATTTTTCAAAAATAACAATTAAACTAAACTATGGTTCTGTAAAGGCTAATATATTATGTGAAGAAGATAAATAGGATGAACTATCTTAAATTTTAATCAATAATGCTAATACATTAGGAAATGAATTAATGTATGATTTTATATTTGAATATGGAAAGGAAATACTAGAATGAATTAATTAAAAAAATTTACCTATTAAATTTAATTATGCAAATTTATAAATATATCCTTATTATCATTTAAATAAGGAATCATCAATTCAATTTAATAGAAACTTCAATTTAAAAAGCTAAGATCAATAAATATTTTAATTTTTGAAAATATCTTTTTTATATTAAGTGAAAGTACCTTTTTAATATTTAGATTGATGGAATTACTAAAGGAATAGTATTCATCAATATAAAATTAATTAAATTATCAAATAAAAAAAAAGACAGAATAGCTAAATTAGAGGGTTCTAATTAACTATTTTAGATAAAAATAACAAAAATGAGGATAAAGAAAAATTAATTAAATAAAAGATAGTTAAGATAGGCATATATAATATGTGAATGAAATAATATATGAAAAGTTAAACGAAATTACTCTTTAAAATAAAATATTTTAAAATCTAATAATATTAAAAGTAAGTAAGATTAATAATTAAAAATAATCAATCTTTATTTTTATAAATTATCATTTAGTAAATAATTTATTGAAATTAAATATACATCTCCTCTAAACTTATCTATGTTAGTATAGAAATTAAAGACTAAGTTTACGGAAGATGATGTTTCATTGTAAAAATGAACACAATTTACATTTTAAACAAAAAACAATGTTCAAACGAATAAATAAATAATAAAGGGGGATATTTTTTACATAATTATATAGTTGTAGGAAAATTATATTATCATTAAAATGGAAAACATTTTATAAAAGGATACATTATTAATTTTATATTACCTAGATTTAAATTTTGATTGATAATTTCATGCCTTGATGTGTGATCTGATAATTGTAATATTTATATATTTAATTATATAAAATTCAAATATTAACTTTACATCCAATACTTAACTAATAATTAACTGAATGTTTAGGATTCATAAAATTATATTTGAAAGAGAATCATGTTTTTTGTTACTTTTTAATTCGTTTTTATTATAAATATATTAATATGTTGTAATTTGCTAGTATTTAGTTGCTACTTTTACTCTTATCCATAGACGTATAAAGTATATAAGCTTTTGAAACTGATCGAATGATATCAATAAACATGATTACAAAAATGAATAATGTAGATATTCAAGATGTAATAAATCCCAATTAAGTATTTGATAATCTAAACTATAATAACTATGATAAGTATAAATGAATACTAATCGGTCTAGAAATGAAGTAAATAACATATATTTGATTGAACCACAATAAAAATCATTAAAAGTTTTTTCATAAAAGTCATTACTAGTGGAACATGAACCAATTGAGAATCTATAAGATTCATCTCAATAAAATTATTAAAAAAAATTACAGATAGAGGATTCTGATTAAACTGATTTTTCAATTAAAGATAATTAAGATAATAAAGATAATAAAGATACGAAAGTTTCAAATGATAGAGATTCATAATAGAAGAATGCTTAGAAAATGGAACATTAAGAATCAGATTTAAATGAGAAGTTATCAAATATAATTTCAAAATAAAGTTAAGACATAGAAGATAATAATGAAATAGAAATAACTATTTAAGATATTAAGATAGAATCAATTCATAAACAAAATATACCTTAGATAAATAATAATGAATCTAAAAATGATGATGTATTAATAATCAAAACAGATTTAGAAATCAAAGCAACTCCAAGAATTGTAGGAGTATTAGATAAAGATCCAATTAAATAAAATCATAGAGATTAAGAATTAAATTTATAGAATGAAAATCATGAAGAAGTAATTGAGTAATGTGAAGGAGAAGAGAATGATACTGTACAGTCTTAAAGTGAAAATAAACCTTAAGAATTGGAAAAATCAAATGATGTTAAAAATAAGGATTAAATATCTAGTGAGAAAGGAAATGAAAAAGATAAAAAATTAACTTCAAACATAATAAATAATAATAAGAAATAGTAAAATTAAAAGAAATAATAATAATCTAAAGTTAAAATAGACTCTAAAAAATCAAAATAAAATGATCAGAAGATAAACTCCAAATAATCAAATTAGAATTTGATTGGAGATCTAATCAAAGTTTAAGTCGAATAAGAAAATGTAGATTTGAGTATATTTTCAAATGATAATTCTGATTTGATTCCAATAATAGTTGAAGATTCACAAAATATTGATACATAAATAGAAGATCCTCAAGTCGATATTACTATAAATAAAGTATAAGATGTAGATTAAAATAACAATGAAGAAAATAAAATTGACCAAATCAATTTTGAGAATGATTATTAAGATTAGAATAACAATCAAATAATAGATTCATAATAAAAGTAGGATATTGATGAATAAAAATTCGAAGATTTTTAATCTGAATTAGATGAATTAGCTAAAGAACTTGATTAATTGAGTTTAGAATAAAATAATAATTCAGATTTAAATGATGAAAAGGAAAATTTAGAAGAAAATGAAAGTAATGATTCATTATAATATATAACAATATCAACTAATAATGATCCAATTATTTTCAATACTTTAGAAGAGGATTATTATTTGGATGATTTAAACAATTAGTTAGATTTGTAAACATAGTAATAAGATTAATTAAATTCAAAAATAGATAATGTATAATAAAATAAGCAAGAGCAAGTATAGGTTTTAATAGTAAATAATCCAGAATAGTTAATTATTTAAAATATTGAAGATAGTGATTAGACTTAATCTTTAGAAGATTAAGTAAATTAAAATGGAATTATTGAATAATAAAATATAGTGTCTACTGATGATAATGATAGTAATAATGATAATATTACTATTGACTATGATAATAATAAAGATGATTAATAATCTTTATAATAAAAAGAAGATGGTTTAGGAATGGATAAATTGTAATTTGAAAATTTAAATTCTAAAAATATTAAAAATAACGATATTAAAATCAAAAGGAATTCTTCAATTAAAAAAGAAGTTAGTGTTGGAGTAGATAACATGATATCAAATGAGAATATTAAGAATTAAAATGGATTCACTGATGATGAATTTTTGAGAATTGCCTCTGAATCTAAAGCAGAAGTAATAGAAAATTTAGAAGATCTTTAAGAAAGTATGTAAGATATCTAATATAATAATAAAGTGTAAAATAAAAAATATTATTAATCTGATTAGATTAAAAATACAATTAAATATCCAGAAAATAATAATAAAGAATATTCTCTAAAAATTAATTAGAATAGAAAATAAATTAAATATGAAGAGAATTATTAAGATTAGATTAGAAATACTTAAATAAAAGAATAATATTAAAAGAGTAAGGATGATGAATTTAATTAAATGATTAATAATTTAATAAATGATTTCGATTCTAAAACTAGAAAAGAAAGTGATATTTTAGAATATGATAGATAAATAACTTAGCATATTATTGACAATATTGAAGAATTGAAATATGCAAATAGGAAATTAAAAAACGAATACAATTATAACGATAATGAAGAATATTGTGAAAATGAAGAAGAGCAATAAAATGATTAAACATATTAGGAGGCGTAAACAGAATTAAAAAAAATATAATAAAGAAGAGAAGAATTTCAATAAGAATGTAACGATGATTAATAAAGTAATTCAGAAGTCAATGATTATGAAAAAGATATAGATAAAAGAAAAAAAGAAGTAATTGAGAAAATCAAAAAAGAAATAATGATGAAAAAAGAGAGACTTAAAAATAGTAATAAATAAAGCACAGATAATTTATCATCTTATGAATTTGAGAGGATTTATTTGGATTGGGCTACAAATAAGGAAGATATAGTATCTAATATCTTATTACATACCAGTAACTCAGACATAGAATTATAATAATCAGATAATGTATAAGTACAAGTTAAGAAAATCTCCAAATAACAAGAGATGGAAGAAGAATTATAAGAATTATATTAAACTTTTAATAAAGATAGAAAAAGTGGAAGAAATTTAAGAGGGTAGAAATGAAACGATAATAGATTCATAGTATTATAAAATTGACTTTAAAAAGTAAAATTATAATATTTATTAAAAATATTTTTTTTTTAAATTATGCAAAGTTAATTCCCTAGTTAATACCCTTAATTTGATGATTTAGAGGAGGTAAGATAGTTCATTACAAGTAAAACTAATACTGTTGATCTTACTCTTCAATTACCACCCTACTTGTCATCTTTTTATTAACCGTTAAGAAAGCAAGCTTTTTAAAATTATTTAGTATAAGATGATTTTATAATTATTAGGCTGCCAAAGTAAGCGATTCTAATTAGAGAAAATTAGCAATATATAAATTTATTTAGTTAGTCGATATAGAAATTTTGAGCTTATTTTCTGAATAGATCATAAAGCCTTATTAGAATTTGATTTTAGTTAGACATTATGGAATTCCTTAAGATTTGGATGTAGAAAAATTAAAATTGGATAATAAAACTCTTGGGGCATTAAATGATTTAGCAAGTTCCATAGCATAATGGAATCTTTAAATTGAAATAGCTGTTGACAATATTACAAGAGTTTAACTATATGATCTATGGATTCCATCAGGTAAGATTAAAGAAGCTTAACTGACAGCTGAAATTAAAGGAATTCTTTCTCCTTCTGATGATTTTGATTTTAAGGTATTATTAAAATTAAATTAGACATATTCAAAACATATATTGATTAGATTATTAGCATAAGGTGCAGAGAAATTCGGAAAATATTTATATTCAAATGGATTGTCAGAATCAAATTTATCTTATGGTGCAGCTCTTGTTATTTATCATGCCTTAGTTGGAAAATCAGCTTTACCATGGAATGTTATAATTCCGAATGTTTCATTAAAGTGGCTAGTAATGATACTATTATTAATAATTAGTTTGGAGGTGTTGTTGGTTCACTTGCTTTGGGAAAAGTATCTACATATTTAGAGAAATGCGATTAAGTTCAATAATTATAAGGATGTGCAGAAGTTTTTTAGGAAATAACAAATTTTTTGATAAGTTTTAATGAGACCATATCAGCAGCAATAAGTGATGTATTGTTAACAGTAAATGAATAATAAGAATTAGAAAAGAAATAAAGTAAAAATATTTATAATATTTAAATAAATAGATTTGGCTAATTTAATTGACACATTTCTTTAATCACCAGAATCCATTAAAGATGGTTAGACTGAAATAATTACTTGTGAAGATATCATTAAGCATGAATAAGATGAATGGCAAATAATTTAATGATAATTAATTTTATGAAAACATTAATACAATATACAATATATTTCAGTTCTTATTAATATGATATTTAACATTGTTGTCTTGTTATCGTTAAAAGTTTTCTTAATCTTTTAAAATATATTAAAAATTAATTATCATTGAATTCATTTGGATTTTAAAAATTAAAAATGGCATATAATGTTTTTCAATTATTTTTATTGAAACAATGGATGAGGATGAATCAGCTTCGTTTCACGAATTATCAATTAATGATAGAGCGATAAATTTAAAATAATTATAGATGTGGTTTTAAAATTAAAAATTAGCTATAACAAATACTGAATTATTTACAACATAAATCTTTGATGATCTTAAGAGGTATTGTGAATAATAAAATGAAATCTTATAAGCTTCATCTGAATTCTAAGAAACTAAAGAATTAATAAATACTTTTTATAGTAAAGCATAGAGGATATGCTTAAAGATTAAGAAAAAAACAGAACCACGTACACAATTATAAGAAAGAATTAAATATTACAAAGTTAAAGAAGATGAAGAGGTAGAAAAAAACAGAGAAATTTTAATTGAAGTTAAAAAGAAATTACTTTGTATTATAAGAATATCTAAAGGGATTCCGTTTGTTATTAATTTTATAAAAAGTTAAAATGTAAGAGATAAATAATATAAACTTACTTTGATGGTTGAAGATGCTTTATTAGATGGTATTAATTGGTATCTAATGAGAAATGATATAAAAGAGAGTTAATGGAATAAAGAATTACCTTAAGAGTGTAAACTTAAAGAAATTCTTCATTAATTACTGACTATTATCTGGTAATAAAGATAAGATCTAAAAAATGAATTAAATGAAATATTTTTTAGATTGAAAAAAACTTAACTTATCAAATTATTAGATAAATAAGGAGAGAAGTTTGAAAATAATGATAAATTTACATAATAATCAACTAAAATTTTATAAAAGTTGTAAGAATTTTGTAATGGACTTGAAACAATTAAATTATCACCGAATAAAGCAAATGGATTATATTATTTATAAAGGATCTTATTGTCTTATTGTTGGGTAAAACAAATAGAATTGTCAGAAATGTTATATTATACTAGAATTACCGGTAGATTAGATAAATTAAAATAAGACAAAGATCATAGTAATGTTATTAGATTAAGATAAAGGATTACATTCTTACGATTTGTATATAGAATTCCAGCTGTTAAATAATGGTGTGAATAAAATTAAATAATTCCTTTTGAAATGTAATCTAACATTCCTTAGTATCTTCAGGAAGAATATGATTAATTTATGAGTGATAAAAAAGAAAGACTATTTTCAGATACAAAAGAAGACTATTTTATAGAATCTTAATTAAAATTTTTAGCAAATAATTTTTAACATTACAAAAATAAAATTAGAATTATATTTAATGATCTTAGATTCATTCAAAATAAATTAGAAATTTATGAACTATATCAAGAGTATGTTAATAAATATGATGGAGACATTGATAAAGTTTCAAATCTATAATTTTAAAAATAATAAAAAGACATTATAATAGCATGTTGTATTAGAAATTTAGAAATCAAATTATCTAATGAAGATTTCACTAAATCTGTATTACCTATTGTAAAATTTGATTTCTTATTAAAAAAAGAGAAACATTTCTAATTCTAGTAGACTTCATATGATAAATCATAATATTCATTTTTAACAAAACCTTCACTAGTTAAGATATTTTTGATTGATATTTTAGCATAAGAATAACCATTTCCTTACATTTTTGAATTTATATATTATGAAGATGGGAAATTGTAGTAATTTATGAAAAGTACAACTCTTTAAGGGTAATTTTTTTATTGTCCTTAAATAAGAGATCATTTATCAAAAAGATATTAATTCAATATCAAATTGACAGAAAATTAAAATAAAGTTACATTTACTTATCTACCTTCTATTCATTATGATTATGTTAAACCTACAGCAACTATTTTATGGGAAGACATATTATTATAAGATCTTAAATTAATATCATTACATAGAAATTAAATAGTAGAGGAAATTAACTATATGGTACGTAGTCATAAGTTTTAGACAATAAAATAATAAATATAACATGATACAAAGTATTTTAGTGATCATTTCAGAATTATGAGTGATTTAGAAATATTTAATAGTTAATTTTCAAATGGTAAGAAATTGAGACGTATATGAGTATTTAATTACATACATATGTTTTATCAATTATATTTTAATTAATTTTTAATAAAACATTTTAAATAATAAAATAGATATGAAAAATAATTAACTTTTAATGAGTTATTGTTTTAATTATTATTGTTGAAGAATTAATAACATTTCTTTTTGTATAGTACTATATTTTTAAATCATTAAATAAGAAATAATCAAAAATATTGAAAAAAATATTATTTATTAGCTGATTTGTCATAAATATATATGAATGTTGGAGATGTTAAATTTTTAATTTAATTATAATATAATATTTGTACATATTAATTAAAGCATTATGACTTGTCTAAATAAATGCGTTTATTTCTTTGATTTTTATGAACTTAAATTGAAAATACTTAATAATATTTATAATACATGGAAAAATTTCTTAAAGGTATGATAATTAAAAAAAAGTTAGAATTAAGGAGAGTTGACATATTTGGATATTAAATCACTTTGAGAATGAATTAACAATCTACTTACAGATCAGGTTTTGGTGGAATTATGTCAATTATTGTGATTGGAGTAATGATATGGCAGTTTACATCGAGCTTTAAATCGTTTCTCAAAAAAGAATAATTAAATGCAATATCCTTAACAGAGTATGACTCAAAAATCTCAGAGACTATCATAACAGACAAATAATTATTGTTTGCTATGGCGATATAATAAGAAAACTTTATTAAGAAACCTTTTTTTAACATGTCTCTCATCTAAAAGTATAAGAAATTCTCTTAAACGTTAGATACAATTATAGGTATCAGAATGGTTCTCAGGAATCAATATCTAAAGAAATTCGTTTAGTAGAATGTACGTAATATCGTTTTGAAAAATACTTTTAAGAGGAAGGAGGTGATTTTTCTTAATAACATTTTAATTCGTCATCTTTATCAGATTATCTATGTCCAGCGTAATTGAAATGATTATATTAGGGAAGAAACAAATTTCTAGTTGGGAGGAACTCACATAAGTAAAATATAGTTATAAACATGTAGGTGAAAACTTTTTGTATTTATAAATAGTTATAAGCAAATGTAATCAATAAGAAGCATTAAATAACGGATATGAATGTGCAAGCTAAGAGTAATTAGATGAATATTTATAAGTGCATGGGAGTTTTAAATTTTAAATCTATAACATAAACTCTATAATAAATGCATATTAAACAGATGATAATTATAAACAATTATATTTGGATGATTCTTTATAATACTCATTCATTCCAAATTAAATTGGAAGAAAAATAGATGTTTATCTTAAACATTATCATATAGTTTAAGACAACAGTTTGATGCCGTTTAGGTAATTTTCAAAATTATTATTTAAGTGAAACTACTATAACTGATATTTTAGCAGTTGAATAATTAGAAACCTAGGTAATATCTGAATTTGGAAATTCAAGTACAAATTAATATGTTGAGATTAATTTCAAAAAAAGTCCATTTAAAACAACTATAAAAAGAAATTATATGAAATTTGATGAAATGTTATCAAATTTAGGAGGAATTTAATAAATTTTATTTTTTTTTGTTGGAATAATTGTAACATTATACAATAAATTATAAAGTAATTTTTGTAATAATATATTATTAGTGATGATTGAATTAGCTAATCGGTTATATGAATTTTCATTAGATAATACTGATTAATTAAGATAATAGTAGGAGAAATTAGAATTGATAAATTTAGCTTTATAATAATAATAACGTTAATAAAAAGAACCTGGTTCATCAGTGAATAATTCTGATGAAGAGGATAAACCTTAAACGGTACATCAGACTTTAATAAATCAAAAAGAAAATAATCAAGAAAAAACGAATTTAAGTGGAATGAAAAGATTTAAGGCAGTTGTTTAATATTTAACTATATTTAAATAAATTAATAAATAAAATTAACAAAAAAAAGAGAGTTTTCGAATTATTTAAGATCAATAATTATTAGCAATACAATTAAATTGTAAGTCAGGTTTAGAATATTTTGAAAAATAAATTAAATCGATTATAAGTAGAGCGAAACCAATATATTTATCATTTAAAATATTAATGAATGTTATTACATGTAATAGAGTTTTCTCAAAATAACCTCGAATTAAATTAATTAACAAAGGTATGTAATAAGTAGCCGAACAAATAGATATTTATAATATTGTTTAAAACATTAATGAAATGATTAAACTAAAAGAAGTAGTATTATCATATAATTAATAATTAATGTTTGGTTTTACTCCTAAACCATAAATTAACCTTGATGACATAACTACTTAACCAACTAGAGATATATTGTAACTTAAATTGAATAAAGAGAAAGATTAAGATGAAGAAACTGGTAGAGAAATTATAAAAATGAAAAGAGGAAGTGGTGATTAAGATAATTATTTATTATATGCCAAAATTTATAATGTAAATTATTTAACAAATATTTAAGTCGTATGATGATGTCTTAAGATAAAGTGAAGATGACGTATAAAACAAAACTAATAATGTTAGTAAATAATTAATTGAAAAATTGGGACCTGAATTGTAATTAATATTTAAATTGTCTAAACTACTTGATTTTTAATCATAAAATAGTACATAAGTTTAGATAAAGACACCTTATCGTAGGGGAGCTATGTAATAAAAAGAATAAAATGTGTATGCAAAAATGTTTAATCCAAATACATGATACAGAATTTATTACTTTTGATAATGTTAATTATATTATTTTATATATTTATTTATAACAATTATTATTATCAGTTTTTTATTTCATCCTACTTATATTTATTTAATAAACCTTAACCATAGTTTTTCACTTTTTTAAAATTAAAAATTTAACTTTCTACTTTTTTTGTTGCTTAATGAAATTATTGTTAAAATTTAATAATTCTTTATATTTTAATCAAATTTATTCAATATCGACTTTCGAATTCATTTTGAAGTTCATTAAAATAATTATTAGGTCATCAGGAACATATATTAATACAAATTTATATATGGGTTGAATAATAGCTAAAAATTATAAAGTATTTACTAAGCTAGAGTTGTTTTTATAATTATAAGAATTTTTACCTCTAAAACAGAGTAATTCAAATTTTAGAAAAAAAATAAGAATGCTAAATCAAGTAAATAATAATAACTCTAATCTTAAATTTCAATAATTGTACAGAAATACAATTTATTTTGAATACATTATAATTTGAGAAAATTGAATATAGGTATTGTAAATAATTTAGTTAAGATTGAATATCTTTAATTTAGATTAAAAAATATTGATTTCCATTTAAATGAATTATTACTGAAAGTTATATTAATATAAGATTCAAAATAATCAAAATAACATTACATATTGTAAAATAACTCTACTAAATTTTAGCTTATATTTTTTTATTATATAGTCTAGAAATATTGAATTCTTGTTTTGAGTCTGATTATTAGCTTTAAAAAATTCAAAATAACTAAAAATTTTGGTTGGCGTGGGGTTTCGTATTTCATGTCCAGATTTTTAAGATTTCTTATATTATATTTTGAACTTTAATAAGTTCTTGATTAAGTTTTCTGGATTATTAGAGAGTTCATAATTTAGATAGCATAATATTCAATTAATTAATAATAATTTATTAAAAAGTTGGATTCTGCAAATATAATAATGATATCTAATTTTGAAATTGAATTTCTCTTCTCACTAAATAATTCTTGAAAATGTCTACTTAGCTAATTAAATCTTTTTCGATATATTCTAAAGTATAAATGTTTTTAAGGTAAATAATTTTTCACTTAATTCTATTATAAATGCTAATCAATATAAAATATAATGCAAACTTAAATTTAATTATTAAATTTAATACTGCATATATTTAAATTAACCTTATATGCTTTTTTTCTAAATTTTAATATTTTCTATTTAAAACTCATTCAATTATATATAAATTGAATTTATAGAGTTTTTTAAACCAATTGTGTAATGAAGCTTTTTGGAAGAATTTTATAATCATCAAAAATTTAATTAGAAAGAACGGAGATTTAATTGTTCAAATAAAAAAAGTTAGGTTTTTAGAAACTGAATTATTTATTTAATGTTTAATCTTAAAAATGGTTTTGATTTAGAATAAGATATAGAATTAAAGGCTGTGTAAAATGAAGACTTTGAATAATAGTATTTAGGATAGTGCTTAACAGATACAAAAAAAGAATATTCGTTATTTCAATAAGTTGCTAATAGAACATTGAGTCCTGAAAATTTAGAAGCTAAATATTTAGATGGTCCTAATTCCTTATGTTCTAATTATGATGAGAATATCTTTGCCTCAAATGTTCAAACAACTAAAGTAGCAGTTTTATAAACTCGAGATTCAAATAGAAGAAGTTAAACAAATTCTTAGACAAGTTTTATGTCTTTATTTTATATTGGCAGATTTATAGAAAAGTTATCTTTTAATCGTAAAAGATTAGGTAGTTTAAGTGAGGCCCATTTTAATATTATTGGAGACAAAGCTTCAGATGCGTATGTATATCCTGTATTCTAATTAGGCAAAATTTATTTACATATTCAAAACGGGTAAGTTAAGCAGGGATTAATTTGAAAAGAATGAAAACACTTTTAGATTAAGATTAAATAATGAGAGATAGGATAACTCTTGATTAAGTAAAGTAAGATTTGAAAAAACTAAGAAAACCAATTATTAATTGCATCAATTCAATAATTCATAAAATTCCTATTATTTAACCAGAGTCATTGTTCAAAATGTATTGGGACTTCTTTACATCTTTTTTTAGAATTATTCTTTTGATTTTGGTTCCTCTTGAAATTGCATTTAAACCTGAAATTCTTTTTAATAATCTTATTTCATTGACTTATGTTATTCTTATTATATTGTAATTAGATTTTTTAATAAGAATAAATACTCTTACATATAAAAATGGAATTGCAATTAAAGATAAATGGGAATTGGTTATACATCAATTAAAAAAGGAGTTTCTTACTGATTTTTCAACGTCTTTAATTTTAATCATTTTTTTGATTATACCTGATATGAAAACCAAAGCCAATTTATTTTTACTTGTAATATTAGCTTAACATAAATATGTTTATGAAACATTTGCAAAGAGTGATGAAATATCATATTTAACAAGACCTTAAAGAGGTATTTTTGGATTATTGAAATTTATCTTAACACTTCTCTATATTTTACATTTGTTTAGTTGTATATGGTTTTATTTCAGTAGTTTTAGTGTTGAGGATTCATGGATTCGTTTTAATGAATTAGAAGATAAAAGTTGGGAAGAGTAGTATTTATAAGCACTTTACTTTGCAGTAGTAACAATGTTAACAATTGGGTATGGTGATATGGTACCTAAGAATGCTATTGAAAAAATCGTAACAATGGTATTTGTTTTAGGAGCATGTAATTAATAATAAATGGAATTTAGGTTTATGGGTTTCATACAGTGTAAATTTTATTGGTAGTATTATTGATGATATCACTTAGAATCAAGTAGAAAGGAATCGAAGAATGAGAGTAATAAATAAATATATGAATTAAAGAAAGATTCCTTTTAATTTATAACATCAGTACTTAATGGTTATAATTTAAATTAGAGTTAAAGAGTATTTAACCTTCAGATGGAAAGAGGATGATGAAGTTGATTTAGAAATGGAACAAACATTATTAGAATAATTATCGGATGAATTAAAAGAGGAACTTAATAAATAGGCTCATAAAATATTTATAGAGAAATCAGAATTTCTGTAAAAATATTTTAGCTAAGAATTAAGAGATGCTCTATTTAAATCAATTAAAAGAAAGATTTTACCTCCACAGAATATATTTTCTACTGATTTTTAGAATTAATAAAATCTGTGTTTTATTGAATAAGGATTTATTGTTTATTAACATCCAGAAAATAAATAGAATTTTAAAATGAATGCCATAATTAATTAAGGATAATTTTTTTGTGTTAATGATTTTATTACTAGTAATCCATAATTAAATCTTTTTAAATCAATTGGATATACAAGTTTATTGATCTTATCTAAATCTGATTTTATTAACACTTTATAAGACTATCCTGAAGATTTTTAAAAATATTGTTAATTAAAAGAAAATTTAACCATTAGTTATATGCCTACAACATTAGAAAATGGAGTATTTTGTCCAGCTTGCTAAAATTCTAAACATCCTCTTAATAAATGTCATTAAGTTCATTATGTACCAAATAGAGAAGCAGTAATCAAAAGATATTGTATGAATGTGAATTAATAGTCAAATAAATCTTTCAAAAGATAAAAGAAACTTTAATTAGGCTGGGGAAATACTAAATTAATGAAAGATTTTTTGTAGTAATTTGTATCTTCTTTTTAAAGTGAAAAATAATAGATTATTTAAAATTAGTCAAAAATTTAGTTGAATTTAGAATGTGGATCAGATTCAAATTCATCAATCGATTATGCAGGTTCTCCTGCATTTAAGATTCCATAGAATTCTCCTATTTTTGAAGCACCCCATATAAAATAATCAAGAAAAAATAAGATTAAAAATGATAAATAATGTTAAAATTAGATAGGTTCTAGATAAAATTTAAATTAAGCACTTTAGATTAGGAAACAATCAATTTTGAATGGAGGTATTTCATTAGGGTTTGGTAAAAGTTATTCTCCAAAAAATAAAGTTGAGATTCCATTTATTGATGAAATTAAAGAAAGTGATACTTCAGAAAATGATGATAATAGTGATGAATCAACAGATAAATATAAAGACAACATAATAGATTATAAGAAAGAATTAGAGAAAATGGTTTAAGCAACTTAAGATTTTAATGATGATATGTAAGAAAATATTATTAATTTATATCATTAATTACAAACAAATTTAGAAAAAAATTAAAACGATATCATAGTAAGAAAAGCTTTATAATAGTTAGAACCACTCTATTGGTCATTAAATTAATAAAAGTTTGATGAATTTGAATAGAATTCTTAGTTTGATTATTATTTTAATTAACAAAATGTTAAAGATGTTATTATATTAATAAAAGAAGATATGTTTGAATGGTAATAATTATTGTTGGAAAGAATGAGAAATTTTATGTATTATCCATTTCAATATATATTGAATTACATGAAAATGAGAAGAAATAATTCTATTAAAAATGTTACATCTGTGGTTGCTAATATTTAATAAAATTCATTTGGTTTAAAAAAGAATTTTTAATTTAAGAAAAATATATAGCTTATAAAGTCCAGTCTAAAATTTAGTTCTATTGCTCCAGATAATTGTAAGTTTAGCAGAAAATAGATAAAATCTAAATTTTGATTTTATTATGTATTTATTATTGATTTTAATAAAAATGACTATATTAGATTATTTTTTTAAATATTTATTGCTTCTTAATTGTAACAATAAAAATGATAAGGGAAACCAAGCCAAATTTTAGTGAATTTCTTTTGATTATTGTGATGAACAGTAAGAAAGTAAATAGTAAAGGAAATCCAAAAAAAGAAGGATATAATTATTTGAAATAGGATTATTAAATTAACTGAGATTATTAAGGGCATAAAATATCTAATTTATAAAATAGATATTTACACCGACTTTTTTATATTAAATTTATGGATCAAAACCACTGGATTTAAAAGTCTTCAGTTTAGGAATTCGGAATTGACCAGGGTGTTTAGTAGCAACATCATTAAGGTTAACCATAAGCTTCTTTGATAAGAAGAGTGTCTAAACGTAATGTTGCCATCAGACCTACTCAGGAGAGTGGAATGGCTCAAATATATGAGACATTTCACCCAGAACAAAAGACATAAAACCTTGATGATATCAAATTCAT
Source organism: Paramecium sexaurelia (assembly GCA_000733375.1). NCBI lineage: Eukaryota > Ciliophora > Oligohymenophorea > Peniculida > Parameciidae > Paramecium > Paramecium sexaurelia. Next base: position 73,687 of record JPFM01000104.1, on the reverse strand, counting down.
CATTAAATGCTTTTAAAGTCATTTCGTATTTAGCTCAATGACTGATACATAATTGTAATAAATATATTATGTTACCTTAGAACATAATTAGCACATAGTATGTTCTATTGTAGATTGAAAGTAGGAGAAAGCATAATCAAATAAGGAGATGGAGCAAGCTCTTTTTTTATTCTTGAGAAAGGAAAAATAAATGTTTTGGTTGATAACGTACCACGTAAAGAAATAACATCTGGATTTGGGTTTGGTGAATTAGCATTATTATATAATGCTCCTAGATCAGCTACTTGTATGGCTGTAGAAGAGTGTTTTTTATGGGGTATAGACAGACATACATTCAGAAAGAGTATTGAAACAATTATGAGAAGTGAATAAGAAAAAAATAGAAAATATTTAGAGAGTGTTAAATTTTTTAGTATTTATAATAAATAAATTAAAAGATCAATTAACAAGAGAATAGAAAGATGCTGTGGCTGGTGTATTAATATCATAAAAATTTAATTAAGGAGAAATTATAGTGAATGAGGGAGATTAGGCAAGTTCATTTTACATTATAGTGGAAGGTTAATGTGGAGTTTTCAATAAAGATAATTAATAGATAGCAGTTTTAAATCCTAGTGATTCATTTGGTGAATCTGCATTAAAACATGAGAATTAGGTTAGAATGATGACCATTAAATCTATTCAAAAAGATACCAAAGTCTTGGCTTTAGGAAAGGATATGATTTAATAAATCTTAGGTGATTAAGTATAATCGATAATCTATAAAAATATATGCAAATGGGCTTTAAATTCATCTAAATTATTTAGCAAAACTTAATCAAGTTATTAAGATAAATTACTAGAAGGAGTGTAAATTAAAAAATTAGAAGCTAATTCTAATATTATTAACAAAGGAGATAAAGTAGGATAATTAATAATTCTTCTTGACGTTGATGCTATTGATGAAAATAAAGGGAAAGCACTTAAAGGAACAATTCTGTCCGAAGATACATTGCAGGATAAACTATAAGGAACTACTCATATTAAAACATACACAATAGAACTAGAAGGGCATGTGGCAATTATCGATTACGATTCTTTTAGAAAAGCATAAGGAAGTGTTGAGAAGATATAGTAAGGAAAAGCATAGTAATCTGAAAAAACCAATGCATATGAAGAATAGATCAAAAGTTAACCATTTAAAAATTTGATATACTTAAATAAATTAGGATCAGGTTAATTCGGTTCAGTTTATTTATGTAAGTTTAAGGAGTTAGAGACTCTATTTGCATTAAAATATGTTACAAGAGCTCATGTATAATAATTTGGCATACAAAAACATATTTAATAAGAGAAGGCAGTCTTAGAATTGATGGATCATCCTTTTATTCTTAGATTTTACAGATCATATAAAGATAATGAAAATGTTTATTTTTTAACTGAATACATTCCAGGAATGGAATTGTTTGATGCAATTAGAGTTATAGGTAAATTATTTAAATTTATAAAATTATAGGATTATTAAGTAAATATGATGCTTAATTCTATGCTTCTTAAATGTTATTGTAAATGGAGTATTTACATACATAACATAGTATTGTGTACAGAGATATAAAACCAGAGAATATTATGGTTGATGATAAAGGTTTCTTGAAATTAATAGATATGGGAACTGCAAAATCATTTAAGAATTAATGTAAGAATTAGATAAATTAACTTGATAGAATCTTCAAAGACATTTACAATAATTGGTACACCTCATTATATGGCACCAGAAGTAATATCTGGAAAAGGTTATGGTTATTTTGCAGATTTATGGAGTGTTGGAGTGTGTGTATATGAATTTATATGTGGTGGTTTACCTTTTGGTGAAGAGGCTGAAGATCCATTTGAAATTTATAAGGAAATTATTAAGAAACCAATCAGTTATCCTCACTTCATGTCTGACAAAACAGCAAAACCTTTTATTGAATAATTGATGAATAAGATTCCAGAAGTTAGATTGGGAGGCTCTTATAATACCTTAAAATCTCATGCTTGGTTTAAAGATTTCGATTGGGTAATTACTTGTATTAAGTTTTTAGGAAAAATTATTAAATAAATCATTAAAGGCTCCTTTGTTGCCAGGAAAGGATAAAATTTTGACTGCTGCTTAAATTCAAACTATCTAATAACGTGGAGTATCGGTTCAGGATTAAATTCAAAAGGATACTTAAGGACAAAAGAAAGTATTCGCAAGTGCTAAAGATGCAGAATGGGATAGTGCATTTTGATTATGGTTGATATGATAAAAACAGTAAATGCATCTTTTGTAATCTTCTGTTATTATCTTTTCATCTCTTATTTATTACTTTGGATTCAATCTTAATTTATAATATATTATAAACAATAATTTTTGATGTAAATCAGCTAAACGTTGAGTAGATGTATTAAATTCCATAAAGTTGTCTAAGAGTTGTATGAGTAAGGAGAAATTAATTTTAAGGAAAAGAATAAACTAAAAACTGAATTCAACACTAATAATGAAGACATACTTTATTTGATAGAGGGTAATATAACTTTATATAATAAGATATCGATAAAGAAGACTTCAGATAATAATTGATCGAATATGTGAAATCAAAATAATAACTATCTAGATTAACCAATTCGCCTGGAATAAGAAGAAAATCTCATCTTTCTGAATCTAGTCCTACTATAGGCAGAAGAAGTGCTTTCTCTAAAGAAAGTAAAATCACAGAAGAAGAATTAATTTCATATATTTGCAAACTTCGAGAAGCATTAGTCGAAGTTTATTAATCAAGATCAAGTGCCCTTACTTATCTAGTGTAAGATCATCTTAAGTCCTTAACTCAATTTATCTCTAAAATATCTATCAAAAGTCCTTAAGCATCTATTATCTTATTGTAAGAATAAAATATTGCAGAGGAAATCGAACTATATTATAAACAATTGAAGAATCAATTTTTGAATACACATTCTTTATTAATTAATGATAATATTATGTCTGTTACCTCAAAACTCGTTCAAAATCTCTTAAATTGCGATGAATTCACTTTTATTAATCCCCAATAAGGAATATATGAATCAATTAAAAATTCTTTTAATAATTTTGAATCCAATGAATACTTATAAGATTTGCTCTCAGTCACAACTAATGTCAATATTTTAACAGAAAATTAAACTAAACTATCCTAAATGTTTTCATAATATCAAAGAACCTATACAATCAGAATTCAAGATGAGTGTTTCTTTTATCATTAAAAATAAACTAAGGATACCTTACTAAACTTAACCTTAGAATATAAATGTCTCAATGAAATTTAAATTTTAAGTAAAATAATATCAAAAGCCACAATCGAGGCCAGAGTATAATTATTTAGTCCTATATAAATAGGAAATATGATACTTGATGTAGGAGTGGAATTCGTTAGATGTAGCAAATATTTATTCATTAATCAAATCATTAATTTATTGCGATCCAAATATACAATAGAGAGAACAGAATCTGAACTATTAGGATCTTCGACTTCTTTATCAAGTACTAATCTATCACCTACAAGTAAATAAGCAAAATATGCAAAAATATAATTTAAAGATATTTTGCCTTTAGAGATAATTGTTATAGGATTAAATCTAAATAAGAAAGATGACTTATAGATATATAAGACTATAACTAATCTTTATACGAAATATTTAAAGTTTATAGAGTTAAGTTACGATAGAATTATTTTTTACAAATATTTCATTAAATCAAAAGATTCAATAATGTTAGAATTTGATAAAGAAGGTAAATTGGCATTTTTATCAAGACCAATTCCACCTTCTTTAAGTAGAGAGTTTCAATTAACTTATTGTTATAGAGGACATTACTATTAGATTATATAGAATGAAATGTTATTGAAGGTAATTGAATAACATTTGGATAACAAATGGAATATTTAATAAACTGATCAATTGTATGAGATATTTATGAAGGCCAGAAATAAAAAATTTAAAGGATTTGCTATAATTTTCTCAGAAGGATTCTTGCAAACAAGAAGTTTGGAGATGGAAACTAAGAAAATAAAATTAAGATAGGAGGCTACTTAATATTTATCAAATTTAGAATAAAATAATCCTGAAATAAAAGATACAATATTATCTTTTTATATTCCTTAGCAGGTTCAAGTGCCAGGAATAATACATAAAAAGAAAAAGAGCATGATAAATGGATTTATTGATACTATTCAAATTAATTTAATAGAGATATAGAATCTTGAATAAGAGCCAATATGTATTGAGTCTATAGATAGCTTTAATTTTAATATTTTCAAAATTGAGAACAATTCTATAGAAAAGTAGAGAATGGTTTATTAAATTTTGAAAAGAAATAATTTTATCGAGATATTTGAGATTGATAAAAATAGGTTATGTGAATTTTTGGGCGAATTAGAATACAGATATGATAAACGTAGAAATCCATTTCATAATTATAATCATGGAGTAAATGTAATGCATAGTTGTCATGTTATAATGAATAAAATTATGTCATAGCTACAATATAAGGATCTCTTTGATTAACTAACAAAATTATCATTAATTCTTAGTGCATTATGTCATGACGTTGGGCATACTGGTAGAACAAATATCTTTGAAATAAATAATTTGTCTTAAAAAGCTATAAGATATCATGATAAAAATGTGTTAGAACAATATCATGCAGCTACAGCATTAAAATTATTATTAAAAGAGAGAATGAATTTTCTTAAAAATGTAGATTTTAGATAATTCAGAGAGAAATTCATTTAGAATATTATTTTTACTGATAAGTAGGAACATTTTAATTTACTTAAGTTTTTCGAGGCAAATAATGAGAAAGATATTAAAATAATAACTGGAATGATCATTCATACATCAGATTTTGCTGGAGCATCAGCAAAATGGCCAATATCTAAATAATGGTCTTTAAGAGTCAATCAAGAATTTTAATCATAATTTGAAGAAGAAGGAAGATTAGGCTTACCTTAATAGCCATTTATGAAGGATTTATAAAAGGTAATTAGAATTATACTTATTAATTAGATATCTGTTTTATCAAAATCAGAAATAGGATTTTATAAATTCTTTGTTCGTCCTTTGTATGTATCATTGTCAAAATTTATGGATCATCAATTATAGGATAGAATTGATAATATTGATGAAACCATAATAGAGTGGGACTAACTCGCATCTTAAGAGAATCAACAACAATGAAAAATACTCATTTATTTTTGTATTAAATATATAAATGAGTGACATCAAATTAATATACAAACTTAATTTAATTAAACTTAAATTTTAGAGAATTACAATTTAACTAATCCTATAAACTAGAAATTTAGGATAATTTCCTTTAATGCTAACTCAAAAAAGATATAATAATGATTATTAGCTTGTTCATTTTCATTATAAGAGATAATCAACAGATATACATGAGATGCTTTTAAATAAAATTCAAATTAAATATGTAATTTAAAAAATTATATATATAATAATAAATATTATACATCATATTTCTTAGAATAAAATATTAAAAGTAGATTTATTCCAAGCATTTTCTTTTGAATCATAGTATTCTCCTGGACCAGGTAAATTATCTTATTTTTTATCATAATTAAATCTATTTTCCTAAAATACATAATTATACAAATAGTTACTCTGAAATTAAAAGGAGGAGGAGGTTTTTATTTTTTCTAGAATAGAGATGAGCTATTATGCATTCTTACTTATTCATCCTCTTGTTCATTATCTTCTTCATCTATAGGTTTTCTTTCTTTATACACAAATCTAGGTAAAGATGATCCAAATGCTGGTTTATAAATTGCCAAATCTGGATCATCTTCCTTTTCAATTTTAGTAGTTTATTCAATAGTATAATTTTTGACATCATATGCACCAGGTGCAGGAAAAGTGTCTTTAGTCATTTAAGCTGCATCTGCCCTTTTGGTTTTAGAAGTAAAAACAGATGCCATGCCTTTAACTTTTTTGTTTTGATAATCATAACTTCCTGGTCCTGGCATCTCATTTTCTTAGTGTATAAATCTTGACTAGTTTGATCCAAAATTACCAACAGGAGCTCTTTTTAAATTTTTATCCAATTTATTCTCTAACTAATTAGATAATATTTTATTTTACAGTGATTTTTGGATTATATGTTTATGGTCCAGGACGTTTTTCTTAACCTTTAGCTTCGAATCTCAAATTAGTTGATTAAAAAGGAGGTTATTTTTATGATACACCTTCTTTAATTATATCAGTTTCTAACTCATAATCTCCAGGACCTACATAACAGGGCATTTTTTTTTCTTAAAATCTTTTGCTTTTGGTTCCAAAACAATTTTTCCCCATTTTTGATGTAGATTATGTATTAGTTGAAATGGCTGATTGACTGGAAGTATTTCCAAAATATTGCCCTGGTCCTGGTGTTGTGTCCTTATTTATAATATTTAAATATATATACATCACAAAATATATATTCATCATCTTCTAAATTATTGCCTAAATTCTATTTAAGTTTATCAGTGAACATTTTAAAATATTATTTTTGTTTCTCTTCCTTTGTTGAATCAAATAACCTTTGAGATTTAGATTAAAAATTTCCGGATGGGTTTAGTTTATGTAATGGCACTACAGATGCATTTGGATCATAAGTTCCAGGGCCTACCATAAGTTCTTTTTCTTTTGAGATTGTAGGAGCTAATTTTGGGGCCTTAGATTTATGCCAAAAACTTCCTTTATATTTATTTTATTCAAAAGCATCCTTTACTTCATATTAACCAGGACCAACTGAATCTTATTTATGACCAGTAAATGTTGGAAATGGAATTTTATTGACTTCCAAATCATGGGCTTTATAATCTTAATTATTTGATTTACTTCCTTTTTCTGTATAACCATAAATTTGATTCGATGAAGGAATAGAAGGTATTGATTGATATTTATTCAACTTCATTAGATTCTCAATATAATGTTGGGATGTATACTGTTGTTGAATAACTCTAGTTCCACAGTTATTTGTATCATATGCACCTGGACTTAAAAACAGATAAGAATAATCACAATACCCAGGTGAAAGCATAGATTTAGTATGAAGAAATCGCTTACTTTAAGAGGCGAAAACTGCTTAAGGTTGAGGTTTCTCGATCACTTTCACATCGGATTAAGCAGATTGAAGAACAATGTTTTATCTGGGATATATAAATTAATCTAAGAATTCTACCCTAAGACTTCCTTTTAGAGATTATAACTTCCGGGTCCAGGAGAATTATCTTATCTTATGGGGGCATTTCTTGTAACTTATGTATCGAATGGAGCATTTCCTTACTTTATTTTAATTTATTCGTGTGAAAGATAACTGCCAGGACCCACCTATATGAATTTGATAAAAGTTACATTTGGAGGAGCTCCGGATGGCTTATTTAGCATATTTTTTTCGGCTTAAAATACAAAAGCCATTTTATATTAATTATATATTTATATATTTACAATTTTTCTGATATATTTTAGAGATGTTAAATACTTAAACTGTTTTGAATGAAGATATTAAAAGTCTGATTTACATTTGTTAAAAGTTAAATGATAATTCTTTATGGAAAAACCCTAAAATTGAAGCCAACCTTTAGGATATTCATAAAAATATTTCAGATTTACTTGATATACTAATGAATTAGGATAAAATAGAAAATGAATACCAATAAATGAGAGACAAAATCTTAAATAGCAATTAATAATATAATTTAGGTGATTAAGAAATAATTTATACTTATGATCTGAAATAGTTGAATTAAAGGGTGAATTGTGGTAACCATCTTAAAAATAAAGAAGAAACATTTCAAAGTATAATAATTTATTAAACTTCTTTATAAAATCAAGTTTAATAGAATTAGTCATTATCTTAAAATAATTATGGTTTTTAAAAGTAAATTCAATAATAACCTATAATTTAAAAGACAAAAATCGAAAATCAATTTGAATAGAATCAAATAAACAATAAAAGCGAAATATTGAATAATAATTAATCTAATTAATAATAAAGAATTGCTCAATAGTAACAATCATAATAAATAATTGATTAACCTATTTCAGTTAAAAATTAATAAGAAATAAATAATAATGAATAAATGTACTCTGCGATTTCCTCTCTTAGCCACTTAAAATAATTGGAAGAAGAATAATAAAAATCTTATGGAATATAATAATAATAATAATAATAATAATAATAATAATAGTATTAATAAATATAGGATTAGTAAGTTTTGGAATAGTAATAATAACCATTAAAATAATAATAATAGGAATAAACTTCATAATAAATCTAATTTTCAGAAAAAAGTGCAATCATTAAATAAGATTAAAAATTAACTAATAATCATGAGATAATACAATAAAATTCAAATAAATCTATAAAAAGACAATATGAATACAATGTCCCACAGTAAATTTGGATAAAGATGTAAGAAGATAATATTAAATTTAATATGAGTATTGTTGATTCACCTTAGTTATCAGAAGATGGTACAATAAGTCCATGCCCAATTTGTTATGAATCATGCTTTTTAGATAGTGATTTTTAGGATAAATATGTTGTTTCTTTAGGTTGTTCTCATCAATATCATTATGTTTGTTTGTTACCTCTTTTGAATGCTAATTTTCTGAAATGCCCTGTATGTAATTAAATATATGGATAACTAAAAGGAGATCAACCAGATGGATTTATGAAAGTTGATAAAATTAAAAAAAAATGTTAAGGTTATAAATGCGACACAATTTAAATTACATATTTTTTTCCAAATGGAAAGAGAGATGGAAAATTCTATAATGGGACAAAAAGATATGCATTTTTGCCTGATAATGATGAAGGTTAGTATATATTAAATTTGCTTAAAAAAGCATTTGATTAAAAGTTAATATTTACAATAGGTACTTCACTAACAACAGGATAAGAAAATTGTGTGGTTTGGAACGGTATTCACCATAAAACAAGCTTAGATGGTGGTCCATAAAATTATGGATATCCTGATCCTACATATTTTAATAGAGTGATTGATGAATTGAAATATAAAGGTATTGTGCTGATTAAGAATTGAAATTAATTATAATTATTATAATATTGAATACCTAATTAAACACGCCGTTAATATATTTAGTTTATTGTGTTAATCTACTCAAGTGTCAATCAATTGTAGTTTATTTTACTAAATAATTTCGTAAAACTAGTGTTGAAGATGATAAATTAAACTTCTTATTGTGAAAATCCTTAGATATTAGAAGAAAAAAATAATTATAATGTTGGTCTTTGTCATTAAACTCCTGATTGATTATTATATTTTAATTTTTTACAGAAATTTGGTTATATTTATTTGATATTTTTTTTTTTTCATATTGATATAGATCATAGTCTTAATATAAATTTTAATATGGAACTAATGAACCATTATATTAATTTTAATTATTCCCCATATTGTGGTAAAGAAGAAAGACTAAGAAAAATATAATTGAGAATTATTTTATATAATTTTCATGAAATTATGTGGAATAAGGAGAGCATAAATATTCTTAGAATAAGATTAATCAAAATTTATGAATAAATTAATCAGTTAAATGAATTATAGAAGACATATGCTTTAAATAATATAAAAAATGAGGTATTTGTTAATTTGATAGAATAGATTCAAGAGTTCTTAAAATTCTAAGAAGAAACATAAGAATAGAAAAAGAACATCAAAAATGTAGAAAAACCATTTGAATATCTTGAGATAAATTTAATAAATGATTGATAAGTGGGGAATTGATTTCAAATAAATAGTAAATTGGATTGATTGTTTAACCTAAAGATTTATTTATGATTTACTTATTTAAAATATAAAATAATATAATAATAAATAAATTAAAGATGGGAAATGTATTTTGCTATGAACGAGTATATATTTATAAATGAAAAGGATGATGATAATATTCATTGGAAATAGTAACTCGAATACACCTGTCAAGGAATGAAGAAAGATATGTGTTGGGCTGAGCCAATTTTAATTTAGTTAAAGGAATTAAGGGTTTCTAATAAGTATTAGAAATAACTTCATTCCTTTGCTTAGACTTATAGTGAATCATCACTTCCTGAATTTTAAAAATCAATTAGATCTAGATAAACTACAAAAGATAAAAGAAATATCTAAACGATAATAAAGAGAACAGGATTTACGGAAGAAGATCTAGTGGAAAATTTTGTTAAGCCAAATAGAGCTTCTATAAATTTAAGTATTCAGTCAATTACTCCATCTTATATTTATCATGAGAAAACATCAAATGTTGGAATGGGAACATCATAAGTAAATTTTGAAGATTAAATGTGTTTTTTTGTATAAATAACAGATAAAATAAAAGAACATTTTGATTAACCAAATGAATTGGGGATAATGATAATTCGTTTTAGGCAATCTTTAAGTTAATCACATAAGGATAGTTCATTTAAATAACTACATGAACAATTAACATATTTTTGTCGAACTCTTTACGAAACTATCGTCATTTATTACGACATGATAAATTTAAAACAAAAGTATCAAACTCATGCAGTTCTATTAAATGAAGAGACAATGATAAATTTTATTGTTAATTATGTAATGACTAATGAAGGAATATATAGAATAATTTACAACTCATTGTTAAAAGATTATAATACAATTTAATAATAGACTGAGCAATATTTTAAGCAAAATAAAGATATAACTGTAGATGATATGGAAATTCCAAAAGATTTTTAATTGAAATCAGTATAAAATCCTTATAGTAAAGCTATTTAAACACTATAAAAATTGAATAAAAAATAAGGTCCTTCATCAAAAGTGAAGGTGATTATAAATTTTTCATAATAAATATAATAGCATGCCAGAGAAGCAAATGAGAATAGAGGATCTAGTTTATTAATGTAAGCCGACGATCTTTTACCTATCATCAAATATATATTGATCAAATCATAGATGTACGACATTGATGTTCATCTAACTTATATAGAAAAATTAATAACTAATGGAATGCTTAATTCTACTAGTGGGTATTATGTAGTGACATTACAAGCAGCATTAGTTTCTTTGAGAAGTAATTTGAATGGATAATAATTTAATTAATAAAAATGAATATTGTATAATAACATCAATCTATTATTTAACTTCTTTATTTGTATAATAGTGATGAAAAATTCTTATTTTTTTTATATCAAAAATAGTGCAATAGATTTTATTAAAAATAAAAAAGAAAATAGATGAAATATTATTTAATTTAATTGGATATCCATTATTGAATAAAAAGCCTGAAAAATATATTAATTTAAAAATATATATAAGAATAATAATAATTTTGCTTTTTATTTGTTTCAATGAAATTCAATCATTAACTTCTTTTTCTTTTTCTTGTGTCTGCTACCAAAGTTTGAATAAGTCATGATTGGTCTTATTTTTAATACTTGATTGTTCAAAAGCTGTCCCAATAAATTTAGAATTTTATGGATTCTTACTGATACACAATATCTCGGTGAAAATTATTTAAGATTATTGATTAACATGAAGTTAAGAATCTTATTTCTCTATTTAATTGTTTAGTTCCACTATAGGTTTATTGTTATCAACAATATTTTGATATTTTTTTAGGTTATCTTCACTTATTGTTTAAATTTCTTTTGAAAAATCAACACCAGTTTAAAATAATAAAATTGCAAGTTGGTTCTTTTTTAGTTTGATTTCTTAATTTTCTCGTAGTAATTCTTCAATCATTTGCATTTATTTTTTTATTTCAAATTCTAAATTTTATTAAGCTCTTAAAGTTGTACTCATATTAATTCTTCTTAATTCAGATAAATGATGATACTTTTCCTCTATTTAATTAATTAATTATTATTATCTGTAATTCAAATCTTCTAATTCTCTATAATTCCTAAACCTTCCCAAAAATTATTCGCATTTATTAGTCATTTCAAAAATAATTTTGAAATCAACTTAAGAATTATCAGAATTATCCCTTTATTATGATATTCTCTTTTTTATTTCATCAATATATTTAGAAATGAAATTATTGTCATCCTTATCTTTGATTCTCCATATTTTAATACTTTTATCAAATGAACTTGAGGCTATAAATTTATTCTCTTAAGATAAACATACAAAATTTATTTGATCTTAATGACAATAGTTTTTGCTTCCATGTTCATTATTTAAAATATCCCAAATTTTTATGGAGTAATCTTCAAACGATAATATTAAGCTTAAACCAGTCTTATCAAAATTCATAGAAGTAATTGTTCCTTAATAATTATGTTGAGAATGAATCTTTTATAAATCTTTTGTATCAAAAATGTAAACTTTTGAATCTTTATTTGCAATAGCCAAAAACGAATTATCAGATTTTAATGCATAGCATGTTATTCTAGAATTACCATTCTACTAAGTATTTTATTGGTTCAATTCATTTTATTAATCACATATTTCATTTCCTATCTATAAATTAATCTGTTTCATATCCAAGCCTTCATCATTTAACTAAAATTAAAAGGACTGAGCATTTTTATTAGCAGGACTAATATTAATATTTATGTATTTTCCTAGTTTATCCAAAGCTATAAGATTAAATTCTAAACCAAAGAAAACTGTTAATACTTACAAATTCAGATTTATCTTGTTACCAAATTATTTACCATTTAGGCAATCCCATATTTTAATTTCTCCATTCAATGTACTTGAACATACCAGATGATTCGATTAAGCATATGAGAAATAAGCTACTTCTCCTTTTGGTTTTAAATACTAAATTGATGGATGTATAGATTTTCCTGTAAAGGAATCATAAGTGACTATAGAATGGCCAAATCCCCCTGTTACAATAAATTAATCATCTTCAATTATAATAATTGGACTTAATGAACATGCTGAACATAATTTAGAAATAGAGCATTCTTAACATGACTATAAATAGATTTTTTCATTCACAATAGACCCAGTTTTAAAGTTCCATTAGATTATTTACTTATTCTTGCTTTTTGTTATAATTCTTTATTGATCCTAAGAGATTGCCATAAATAAAATGGCTCCATCATGACCTGGAAGATATTCACTTACACGATAATTATCAGTATGATACCACTATTTTATCAGCCCATCTTTTCCTGCTGATAAAATGATCTTACCATCAGGTTTCGAAAATTCAACACTATTAATTACATCATGATGACCATATGAATTTTCGCCAACTTATTAACCTTTCATATAATCCCATATACGAACGCATTTATCATCTCCTCCACTTATCAATATATTTCCTTCAATTGAAAAACATAAACATCGAACAGCCTTTTAATGCCCAATCAATTTAGCTTACTCTTTTTATTTTATTAAGTTATATATAATAATAGCTTCATTATTGGTACTATATGCAAACAGTTATCCATCAGGACTAAAAACTATGCTATTGACTTGTTAATTTTAAGGTAAATTCTTTATGTTTTTACTCTAATCATCTAAGATTTTAAATAAAAATATCGAACTTTAATCACATACTAATAGATTATCTTCTTCTGGAGAAAAGTCGAATGCTGTAATTCTACCCTTGCCAATTATCTCTCTAAATTATGTAAATTATTAATTCACATTTTTATATATAATTACCTTTCCCTTCTAGCATGCAATTGATAAATAATTATCTTGATTTGAAAATTTAATCAATTTAACAATGTCCCCTACTTTCAGTTGAATTTAAATTGTTTTTGTTTATTAATAGTCGTCTAAAAAGTTTATGATATTCATCTTTTGCTCAGAAATAAAATAAACAAGCATTGATTTTGTATTTGACCAACAAAAATCTAAAACATCATTTTAGAGATCAACCTATTTTATTATTTCACTCGTAGGAATAAGATAAACAAACAATTTTTTATTTTGACCAAGACCTGCTATAAAGTTACCATCAGGAGAGAATGATGCTTTTCTTATTGGACCGATTTTGAAAGATAGTGTTGGTAGATCTTAAGAGATTATATTCTTCCACTCAACTTTAGCAATTTTACAATAATTCAAATTTGTACCCATCAAAGTTACATTCTCAAAGATTGAACCTGTGAAATCACAGCAAATACATTTTATACCTAATAATTTAACATCTTTAATTTGTATTTAAGTGAAATCTTTATCATTAAATTACTCCTACATATATGCTAACAACTAAAAAGAATTGGAACTAATATTGACAAATGATTTCTATAATTTAGATATTAATATCAAAAAATGTAAGATTGATTTTAATTACTAATTATTTGAGATGTATTCAACCAAAAATCTTATTACACCCATATAAAATTAATTTGACATAATAAATTAATTTAAAGGTGAAGATTCTATATTTATTATCAATTGTTAGATTAAATCAAAATAATCATAACAATTATTATTTGGATATTTACCACTAAAGGATTAAAAAAAATAATTTTCTGCTAAATTTAAATCAGGTGATTACTTTTTAGAGTTAAATAATAAACTCATACAATCTAAAACGAAGTTCTTTTTTTTTAACTTTTTCCCTTATTCATCCAAAATATCTATATTTATCTCATTCAACTTATTAAATAACATTCTTATTTGAAACAGGTTTTCGATAATTAATTTTGCATAAGTAAATTCTTAAATAGATTTATGCTCAAAACTTAATACAGACCCTGTCTATTTAAGAGGTAGACATTTTTTTACTAAATAAATTTCGTCTGAATTGTCGTATAACAAATCTGTATACCTTGTATCCTTAATATTTGTTCTTATTATTGATTCAGTGAATAAATTCTACATATTAGAAGTCTTTTAAGTATCGATTGATGTTAATTATTATTCCATGAGGTATGATGCCAACATCCTTACATAATAATCGACTTAATAAATGAAATTATTATTAAACTTTTATTGTTAATTTATTGATAATTTTTACATTTAATCTTATATATAATTTTGCAAGAATTATTCATAAAAATCATATTAGGTTAATTTAAAAGATTTGTAACTCTTTAATATTATCTATTTATCATCTCCAAATTAATCATAATCTAATTAAGTAATATTTTAAACCTTTTACCATATAGACTTCCCTGATTGTTTTAAATTCTCTGCAACTTTGAAGGTTAAATTTTACTTTAATTTAAGTTCCTATTAAAGTCTAAAGTTTACTGATCTTTCTCTACGATCATTTGAACGATGATTTTGAACCTAAACAACATAATCGCTATTTGGACGAACTGCATAATTACTTTAACTATAGACTCTCTATTAGCTACTTTCAATAGTACTTTTAGCAAAGGATTGATCATTAAATCTCACTTATTTCTAATATGGCGGAGTTATTTATACAATTGGTTCATTAAAACTTGATTGCTCTTAATAATATTCAGGGGTTCTTTGAAATGCTTGATTCATCTAGATAGTCTGAACTTTCTTTTACTAAAAATATGGTGATGTGCTACTAATATATTTCTATTGTTAGTCAACACCAGTAGTAAACTAGGCAGATTATCTGCTATTTTCAACTGTGTTTTTAGGAAAGGATAGATCATCATATCTCATTTACTGTTAATATGGTTGATACTATTGTGAGACCCTTTACGCAACAGGTTCTTATGAGTAAGAATTCACTGGAAATTAATTTTAAGGTTTATACTAATTTTATCTTTACTCATTTAAATTTGTGAATGCTTAATAATATTCAGGGTTTTGTTGTACCCCTCTTTCACTTTATTTATTTATATCGCATGTCTACTATCTTGAACCTCTCTCATACTCCATATATTATTCAAAAACATCGGCTTATTCAAGAATTGGTTAATCATCATTTAATTGATTTTTCTAATCTTATTTATATTACTCATGTGAAATCCTCTCTAAAAACTGAATAATCATTTTGTTTTCTTTTTTCTTAACATATTTTTCATTCATCTAAAAAATATAGTTTGAAATAAAATAGTTCTCTTAAATCTTTTATTTCTCAGAGTTCATTAAGGGAAGTACATCTAGAACTATTTTCATCATAAATGGTGTTTTAAGAAGTTATTCTAAATTAAAATCAATTATATTGTTTTCATAAAATAATGGAGTTTAAATTTATCTTAGTGATCTCTCTAAAATTGCAACTTAATCTTACTTACTCTATAATTTGTATTCACTTTTTAAAATTTATGTAATAAAATTGATTTCCTTGTCACTTAGATATTATAAATTTTATAATTGATGGAGGTGAAATCGTTCCAATTTTTATTAAATATTATTCCATATCAATGAGACCTCATTTAGAAGGTTCTTTCCTTTTTTTTTAATAAGTGAAAATTTCTCAAAATAATCTAATAGTGTCTTTTTTATTTAAATATATGAAAATTACTTTAAATAATTTTTCTTCTGCTTCTCATCAAAGCTCAATATTCTTAATTCTTTATATTTTGAAAAATCTAATATTACATCACTACTAAACCATTATCTATAGTTTGTGCTATTTAGTTCAAATACTTCAGATCTTGTTGTAGTAATTATTTTAGGATAGTTTAAATTATTTATCTTTTATTAGCCTGTGGTTAATTCACTCAAGTTTTATAACTAATGTTTCCAATTCTTTAATTTATTACTTTAAATTAGATTAATCTAATTATTACTCAATTCATCAAAGCTATCAAGAATAAATACTACTGCAACTTTACCTTCCTCAACAAGAGCTTAAAAGGCTTGAATTTATCTTCGATCAAAATTATAATTACTAGAAGATAAGGTTTCATCTACAGCTTTAAGATATGGATCTTTCAGACTAGCTAATTATATAAATATAGGAACAACTGGCACCTATTCTAATTCTTTTGACCATTCATCTAAATTAAGTTATTAATATTAAAGCCAGATATATTCTTCAATTTTTTTAGCTGCTACACTTTTACCTGATCCTGCCGGACCATGAATTAATAATGAATCCTTAGATTATTATAAAAATTCATCAATTTCGCCTTTATTTTAAAATACATCATTAAATATAGTTGTTTCATCATCTTCATCTTTAAAGTTTTCCTTTAATTCCTTTGTTCTTAAATTAACATAAACATTATTAAAATCATTTATATTTTTTTATTATAATATTGACTACATTCTAATCTCTAATAATTATTTTGGAGTTTTTCCAATCAATTGTTTAATGTCTTAAACTAATTCGTCAATCTTATTTAACATCTAATCCAATTTCTATTGAATTTTATTTAAATCTTATTTAATATCTCTAAGGAAATTAATAGTTATTCCTAAAGCATCACCAATTTGATTTACATTCATTATTTATTATTCAACCTATTCTTCTAATTATTTATGCTCTTTTAATAATTACTCTCTCTATCGATCAGTTTCAGCATTTTAAATATTAAATTAAAGCTATTCCAATCTCGTTATTTAGTTATTTAAATCTTATTAAATTTAACCTTATACATCAGGCCAGTTTTTTGAAAATCCAGAATACATTTATTGTACTATTTGTTTATTTTTAAGAGTTACCAAAATTTTTAAATCAGTTTCTTTAGCTGCAACTAAAATCAATATTTTTTGTATAGCTTATTTACTTTAATCTTGTAAGAAACTCTCTAATTAAATGCATTAAAATATAAAACCTTCCTTTACTCTCCACGAATTACCCTTAACAAAATCAAGAATAGAACTTGTGATACTCTACTTACATTATCTTATATTAGCTTATAACTAATTTTGAATTGGTGAAAATATGAAGTTCATTTCATCTTTCAAGAATCTATCTAAATCATTTTAATTCTAATTAATAGAGTACACTTGTTCTGCAAATTTTAAACAGAAACTTTCATATTAGAGACTTTTAATATTTTGAATTAATTATTAAAATCTTTACTATAATTTTATAATCTATTCCTCGCATTAAATATGTATAACTTCACCTTATTCTGTAAATTTTAATAAATCTACTAAATTCTGCAAAATTTCAATATCAGAAAAATCAATTGACTATTATATATACATTACTTAATTTTTAAAGTCAGTTATTGATTCCTATAATTTTTATTAATTAGGTTTCCTTTCATCAATGCTTTCGCTCATTTCAGTGATTAATTCTTATTTCCAAGATCGTTCTAAATTTTCAAAAAAATTAACTACCTTATCTATGAAATCTAAAGTACATTTTTTTAGAGTTTAAATTGTTGAATCTAATTAATTTTTTTACCTTGTTCTAGCAAGTACAAGAAATTCATTAAACTTATTTAACTCATTTCCTAATTAGGTTTTAGCATCGCTATTATTTATGATTAATAATTCCTATTGCATAGCTTATACTTAAACTTCTAATTCTTTAACTTTTTCGACATATTCATTATTTGTTAATAGATCTATTTTTTCTTTACCTGTTTTGAAAGAATCCATTATAGATAACAGCTTATTTTAATTTGATTTAAAATTAAATGATGACTTAGCATCCTTTTTGTTAGACCATTCTATTAACATTTCCATTTTCTTTATAAAATCAAAATTAAAATTGAGAGTTGAGTTTATTGATAAAAGAGAATAATTTAAGAAAGAACAAATATAATTAAAGTTTATATTTAATTTACTTTTTTAATACTCCTTTATTTAATTTAATAAGACTTAATTTTCTGTTTCAAGTAATTGGTTAAATTATTTATGCTAATTTATTTGATATAAGAAATATTCATTGAAATCGAATTTATTGTCTATTTATAACTCTATTTTTTATTTCTTATTAATGTTTTCAAATTCATCTAAAGAGAATTTATCATAAATTAAAATCTTGAGATCAGAAAATTAATCATACTACAATAATAGTATAGAATAAATTGAATGATAATATTCGAAGTTATCATTCTAACTTTAACTAAACTCCTAAATTAAAGTATCAATTTGTGATTTCATTTCTACTTCTGAACTTTGTTTTGTAATCATGATTTTCTGATTAATTAAAACTTACTCAGCAGTTAGCAGAGATGTCAACAATTATATCTATTGATTCCATTATTAACAAAATTATATAGAATTGACAATATAATTTAATTAATATTAGAAAGACTTCTCTTAAATTTTAGAAGAGTCGATGTTATGTTCCGGCATTTTCTTTCCAAATTATTTTTAATAACTATTTTGTTATTCTTATACTAATTTTTTTTAATTCAGCCAATTCATAAGCATCTCAAATATGTTTCTTTTTTTATCAAATAGTTTTTTTGATTATATTTTAGAATAATTAAATAAAAATGCTTGAAAGCAATTTAAATAGATAGTTTCTTGATGATTTTTAATTTCATTAGATTTTATCAAGAGTGAAGTTATTGTCTTGATAATATTATTAATAAAATCAAGTGAAATCTAAAATTTTATGACATCATTTAAAAGGTATTGACATTACTCTTATGATAATATAAGATGATATTATAAATCATTAAAGTTCATTCCTTTAGAATCTATCTGATAATAACTAGTTAAAAATGTTTAGAATTTCTTTAAAAATTCATTGATGTTGAAAACAACTTTTTCAAATGGAATCTGTCTTAATTCCAAAATAATTTTAAAATATTCTTAATTGGATTAATTATCTAAATTTAAAGTATCCTTCCCTGCATCTAAAGAGTAATATCCAATAAATTGTGGAATAACATCATTTCCATTCATAAAAAAGTTTTAAAGTTTTTGATATTATCTTAAAATACTTTATAATTTAATTCCCATTTCAGATGAAGATTGTTTGACTATGATTTCTGCAATTTCAAAATCCTTGTTAACAACATTTATCAAATTGTCTGATTAAGCTTATTCCCATGTCATCTATTGATTAGATCCTGTTTATAAGGTTAGAAATTTTATCTTTGTAATCAACGGTTTGCATGACATAAGTTCACTTGCCATTTTAATCCAAGAATATTAAATTGCCCAATCACTTCCATTTTTTATAATGATTTTGAAATTTTCACTAATTCTATCTTCGATCTAATTAAAATTCATTCCTGCTTTAATGCTAATTATGATATTCCATTTCAATTATTCTAAAAATAAACAATTCTAAAATTGTTCCATCGACTTCTTCTTTTAAAATTATTGATATAAAAATAGAGCCCCTTTTTATATTGAACTCAATAAATCTGGAGAAGGTTTTAAATTAACAGCTGAATTAAAGATTTCTTTAAGAATTCCTAAAATGGTATCATTTTTTTGTTATGCTTCCTCCTAAGTCGGTATATATTCAATACAAGCTTTGATTAAGTTTAACTCATAAACCAATCCATTATAAAATAATTATGCTTCTCCATCTAACTCAATATAATAATTAATATTGTTAGAAAGTTGCATCCATTTGTCAATTTATTATTTATTACTTCTCTCATTTGAGTGAGTATAGTATATAAATAGTAATCTAACAAACGTGTTGCAAATTTTCAAAATTTTTAAAGTTATCAATCTATCCCATTGAATTATAGATGAAGACAATTCTAAGAAATATTAGAATGTTCTTTCTATGATTTGTTTGTGTTTCTTTAAAAGCTCAATTTAGAATTGAAAGTAGCAAAATATTTACTCAAGATCTTAAAGCCAAACGATATTTCTATATAATACATTTTTGCCTTCTTCAGTGCTCATGATCTCTTTAATGCGATCAATTTACTCTAGTCTTTTATTTAGGCTAACTAAAAATCCATTTAAAAGGTTAGAATGTAATTAAGCTTCAATTTAAATGCTTTTTGGGATTTCTTAAGAATTATTTGAAGAAGAAGATGCAGATCCCCCTCCCCTTAAAGATTAAGGATACTTTTTGAGGCACAGCATTAATAATTAATTATTTAAATAATTTATTAAATAAAGCAAATAAATTATTAGTTTGGATTTGCTTTCAATTTTTTTTTTGAATTTAATTATTA
The DNA here is from genome assembly GCA_000733375.1 of Paramecium sexaurelia. Taxonomy (NCBI): domain Eukaryota; phylum Ciliophora; class Oligohymenophorea; order Peniculida; family Parameciidae; genus Paramecium; species Paramecium sexaurelia. Next base: position 52,758 of record JPFM01000104.1, on the reverse strand, counting down.
GTTTGAATTAGCATAATTTAATAATCTCAAATATATTCATAATTCTAAAAATTTAGTATCAAATTAAAACTAAATTTAATTTTTTAAATTGTTGTTCTTAATGGATTTTGTATAAACTAAATATCCGTGAGATTATAGTTTAATAAATGAATATTCAATGATTCATAAACCAAGTTCTTTAATAAAATCTTTAATTAATTTTTATACTTTATAATATGTAATATTCATTAAAAGTTGTCAAAATTAAAAATTATAGAGAAAATCTAAGTATTTGATGATTTATATTGATTTTCAAATTGATTCTATATAATAATTTTATTAGAAATGAATTAAAACTTAGTTCTCAGTAGGCTTTCTTGTAAAGACATTAATGATTACAGTTTTATAAAGATGCTAGGAACAGGATCATATAGCGAAGTGTTTTAAGGTAAAAACAAAAGAAATGGAGAGGAGACCGCAATAAAAGTGATTGACAAGGTTTTCTTGGCTAAAGTAAAAAATATATAATATTGAAAGTAAAATAAGAGTCATCTGATCTATTTAGAATCTAATGCTTTAATGTCAATAAACCATCCTGGGATTATAAAATGTTATGCTACATATGAATCTAGCACAAAATTATATCTCTCTTTAGAATTGATGAATTGCGGCACATTCAGAGATTTTATTAAAGGTATTTGATAACATATAAATAACAGGGAGATAATTAACGACGAAAGAGATTTAATTTTATGTAGCTTAATTAGTTGAAATCTTAGAGCAAGTTCATAAAAAAGGGATAGTTCATAGGGATGTTAAAGTAAAACTTATTATTATTTCATAGCCTGAGAATATAATGATGACATCAGATAATTACTTAAAGTTAATTGATTTTGGAGCTATTTTATTCTTTAAAGGAAACAATGTTATAAAAGAAGAATCAGATATAAAATTTTGTAGAAAATCTAGTTTTTGCGGAACAGGAGAATACTTGTCTCCAGAGTTAATTGATAAAAACTGTTGTGGCCCCTAATCAGATTTATGGGCTCTTGGAATTATGGTTTATGAGTTAGTTACTGGAAAAACACCATTTCAAAGTGAAATTGAATATGTAATGTTTCAAAACATTTCTGACAAAGAACCAAATTATGATCTAATAAATGATCAAAATGCCATAGATTTTATCCAAATGTTATTAACTAAGGATGCTGGAAGAAGATTAATTGAAGCTATTGAAAACGATTGTGACTATTCAATTTTAAAACAACATCCTTTCTTATCAAGTGTTAATTTTGAAACATTATGGTTAAAGTAAAGTGACATAAATCAATAACCTAAATTTGAAAGAAAAAATGTAATTTTATTATTAATTATTATAAAAGATTCTCAAAGCAAAAACAACTCTGATCATCGATGGAATATCTTTGATTTTAAGTGGTATTGTTGATAAACATTCAGGAGTACTTATGTTTGGGTAATATACTCCTAGAACTATGTAACTAATTTAAAAACATTTCTCTTAAGAACTCTTTTATTATAATCCATATAAAAAAAAAAAAGTATGATCTTTTTATTTAATATTCAAAGCATTAAATTTAATTGATCGGGGCTAAATGCAAACTTGGAAATGACGGTGAATTCATTATAACTAGCAATAATAAAAAATATTTCTTTAAACAAAGAGAACACCCAGCTACACAATGGGTAGCCTTAATTAACAATGCTATTTCTTATAACAAACAATTTTAATAATGAACATAATAATTTTTATATTTAACAAAATATAATTTACGTAATACATTTTTATATCTATTTATAATAGTCTTATTAATAAAATAAAACAATAACTAATTTTTTTTGTATCTTGATATATATTATTAGAATACTACTAATAAATTGAAGTAATGAAAATAATGTCAAAATTAAATTTTAAAATAGTATTATCAATGTTTTTATACTTCTAATTCTTCCACTTATTTATTGTTATATTGTTATTAAATTTTATATATAAGTTAATACTTGACTTTTTAGCTTGTATTTACTTTTGGATACTTTTCATTTTTTATGTAAGAGTTGATCCTAAATATGAAATTAATAAAAAAATACAGTAATATTTTATTATTATGGTAATTGTGTGCTGCAATAATATTTAGAGCAGAGAATAGTAAAAATAAAAAGGTCTGTTATATAGTTCTATTTTGATTATAAATAAATGAGTTTAATATCTTTTTTTTATTAATTATTTTTTATTTTAATAATGGCAAGAAGAGGTCAATAACCACCACCTTAATAACAATAAGCTCCACCAGCATAAAAAAATTAAGCAGGAAAATTCAACCCTGCCGAATTTGTGAAACCAGGATTAACTGAAGAAGAAGTTTTGGAAATTAAAGAAGCTTTTGACTTATTTGATACAGATGGGTATATATTATTTAGATTATTTTAGTACATAATCAATTGACCCAAAGGAATTAAAGGCTGCAATGACATCATTAGGATTTGAAGCCAAAAATCAAACTATTTATTAAATGATTAGCGATTTGGATACAGATGGAAGTGGTCAAATAGATTTTGCTGAATTTTTGAAATTAATGACTGCAAGAATTAGTGAAAGAGATTCTAAAGCAGATATTCAAGTATTTAAACTTACAATACTATCTAGAAAGTCTTCAATCTTTTTGATTCAGAAAGATCTGGTGTTATCACTTTGAAGGATCTCAGAAAAGTAGCAAAAGAATTAGGAGAAACTATGGATGATTCTGAATTATAAGAAATGATTGATAGAGCTGATTCTGATGGAGATGCTTAAGTGACATTTGAAGATTTCTACAATATTATGACCAAAAAGACATTTGCATGATTCAAATCAATAAAAACATAATAATATACATAAATCATATATATATAAATATAAATATACAATAATTTGAGATGAAATATTAAATGTGAATACAAAATGTATAATCAATGAAAATTTCATTTACTATTTTCTTCTCTAGGATCAATGTACAAAGCAGGTATTAAACCTGCTCTATATGTAGATATGATTTTATGAACAAGTTCAGATTTTTTGATTTTAGGATGATCGTTATAATCGAGTTGTTAAAATTCGATAAAATCATTTGATGGTGCTGGTAAACTGTAATAATGACTATAGAATCCAGAATTACTCCATACTACTAAGGAATACTCTTTTCCGATTTAAATTTTCTATGGAATTTTGAACACTATATCATAACATCTATCCACAACTCTTTCATTTTTATGTTTAATAGTCTTACTTTCAACATAAATTGCTTTTTTCAATAAGTTTTTTTTATGATAAAGACCAAAGTTATAATTAATTGGTTTTCTTTAGTGATTGATCAAACTTGAACAAAAAAGCATTGGCTATTTAAAGCCTAATAATTTAAAGTTTCTCAGTGCTGTAAATACTGTAACAAATTAAGCACCTTATTCTAATCTAAATAGCCAGTTTTCATCATTAAATATTTTTAGTCTTTGTATTTCTAATTTATCTAATATAAGTGCTTCTTCAATTTTTTCGGAACTAAAAATTCTTATTTATTCTTCTGACTTTAATTTCTTTAGAATTTAAGGTGATTATTTATTAGCATCTCTATCTATGATCGGTAAACTATTTAAAGAACTTGGAAATTAAGGTTTTTAGGAACCAACAGGTTATTTAATAGCGTCTATGACTCTTTGTAATTTAGTTTGGATGGACTCTTTGAGAATACTTAAAATTTAATATTTTTTCCTCAAAAAAGCACTTAATTAGGTAATTTCATTTGGTGGTTTTTCATATTGAATCTCTTATAATTATGTTATTAAGTCATTCTCAATAGAGTAAACCATTTTCTATATGATTGCTTTGAATAAAGTTACGATATTCATTGTCTCTTTGACAAAAACATTATCTATCAAATATGATATAGGAACAGTCTCATGTTCATGTTTACATTATTTACATAAGCATCTGGTTTAACAATTTGAATCAATACAAAAGTTAATAATATCTTCTTTATGCATTGTACAATAAGGATTCATTAAAAAACAGCTAATTTAAAAATCTAAATAAATAAATAATCAAATTTCATACATTATGTAATGATTAAAATTAAAACAAAATATTAAACACTAATTAACAATATAATAACTAATCAATTATCAATGAAAATTCTGTTCTTTTAGTTAATTTCTTTGATTTTCATACATCAGAATTATAAAATATAAATACAATTACAAATGCAAAATCTACTTAAATTAACTGGGTATTTGAACCATTTAACAGATCAAATATTCCTTATTTTAAAAAATTATTTAAAATAGATGCCTCTTAGTTAATTTTGGTGGTTTTGCTATAAATAATTAAATCTAATAATTTTATTTAAAATTTGATTTGATTTTAAAACTAAATAGCCATATTAATTTGATGGCAATAATTAGGCAGGTTTTTAAAAAAATAAATCATAGATTCTTATAATATGATAATTATAGTATAAATAGGTGATTGGATGCTATTTTCAATAAGATTTGAAACATTTGTTAGAATATAGAGAATAAGTTTTTAAATAAAATTTTTTAATCTCTCCTACTTAATTAATTCATTGTATTTTCAACAATTTTTCTTCATACAATCATTGAGCTTATTTAGAAATTTTATAATGGGAATAAATTTGCAAGTAATGATTAAAAATTCCTATCATAATAATTTTATTCAAAATTTTTGTTTTTCCTTTATTTAATAATTCTTTAGGTAAATTATTAGCTAAGGTTCAATGAATTTGTAATTTTATTTAGTAAATTGTATGAGTTAAACCTGGTAAAATGTTTTGAACTGAATAAATCGAATATAAATGTAAAATAAATTAGAATCAAAGGTTAACTGAAATTTTGTAATTATGTTATGCTCGTGTATTAAATTACTGTAACTAATTATTAATTCCCTATCTCTCATGAATAATTTAAAATTTTCTATAGAAGAACAAATTTTATTCTCAATTGTTAAATCTTCGATACAAGGTTATTTATTTTTTAGGTTTCTATTTTTTTTCAGCAAAGTTTTACTATAATTTCATTAATACTAGAATAACAAAATATAACTAGAATTAGATTCTTATGGATAGAATTAAAACAAAATATATTTGTTCGATAATAATTTAAGAAATAAAATTCATCCATATTGTATAAAATTCTTTATTTTAATTACATATTGTTGAAAAAATATATTAATAATAAACATAATGAAATTTATATATTTATTCATTTTGGGATTAGTCATAGTTGAAAGTAAAAATTTGTTCTCATTTTAAATGAATGCAAAAGAGATTTAGGATATAACCCTTAAATTTAAAACTACTTAGCTAGTTGACTAACTAGGTCTTAGATGTGATGTAAAAATTAACATTTAGTTTAGGATTAAAGTTTCGATGCTTGGAAATCTTACAATTATTAGGATCTTGAAGTCACCTCAGAACAGCGAAAATAATATAAGTGTTCGGATACTAACTTCACTTTTTCAATCTCTAAGGATTTCAGCTTAGATGAAATAACACTATTAGTTTATGACGCTGGATACTATAAAGAGATTGCTATATTCAATTTTATCACAAATAATACTAACATTGCATAAACTGCTTTGGCTCTAAACAAATCTTATCTAACTGGACTTCCTTATGTTGATAATGACTTTAAAATTTCTAATCAGGGTGATAAATTTATTTTTATGGAGATAATAAAATGTAGGAAATCTTATAGCACTCTATCAGTGAAAAGTTACGATTAAAATTTACAATATCACAATGTACCTAAAATGACTTACAAAAATATATTTTACGATGTAGTAACTACAAAAAAAGGGGATTAATATTATCGTTTAACTTAAAATTCATATTCACCACCAGATGTATTCATAAAGGTATATTAATAATTAATGATTTTAGTATTAATCTGCATCTGAAATTGATATCAACACGATTAAGATCTATGGTGACAAATTTTATTATTTAAATGGATATGAAAGTAGAGGAAATATATATCTTGAAGTACCAACTATATAAGTTTTCAATTATGAAAAAGTTAATTTTTAAATTGTCATAAGTAATGAAGACTATGAATCTACTTACTTCTATTGCATCTAAGGTGATTAAAGTCTCTATAATTCATATGGAAATACTGCCTAATCCAAATTAATTACAGTCTAATAAAATGCAAGTTCAGGAAGCTAAAATGTAGTTGTTGAATTTCCAAGTTAAGATCCTGGATGGTATAATGTAAGAGTTACTGCCATAGTTAATCATGGTTAGATTAAGTAATCAATCCCATTTGAGACTCTCTAATTTTATTAAGGCTTTATAATTTTTCCAGATTCATTATTAGTTCATATTTTGACTCCCATTATAATTGGCTGTATAGCTTTGATTGGTTTGATTGTTGGAGCATGTAAATACTCAGCCAAAAAAAAAAAGTTGCAATAATAAGAATTATTATAATACCATTAATATAATCTAAGCAGAAACTTATAAGTCTAATAAACGAATCCTTAATATTAATGATGATATTAATTATAAAATATTTATAAAATAAGTTATTTATTGAATTAAGAAGAAAAATACATAAAATTCATAAATAAAATTTCATTTTCCCAAATTAAAATTATTAGATTGTTGTAAACTTTAAAAAAAACAAGGATTTGATCTAAATAAGTAACTATTAACCTTTTTGGCACCTTCTATTACTAATGATTCATAATCTGGCACTCTGCCTGCTTTGGAACATGGAAGTTAAAGTAGAGTATCTCCGTATTTATAAAACTAGTATAATTTTGAGATAAAACTTTTGCATAATTTTTTGTTAATTCACAATTTTATATAATTGGTTTGAAAACTCTTAAGTTAACAAATATGGGAATGAAGCAAAAGTCAACAAGCGATATTTGTTCTCCATTCATATATTTTTTATCATCCAACCATTTTTCTACTTATTCAAAATTTGTTTTTAACAACTCCTTATGTTTAAAAAATTTCTTTTTGCTTATAAAAATAAATACCTCTTCTTCTTAACAAAAGACAAAAATAGACATGTTTTTCATTAATTCACTAGCATATTCGAATTTCCCTCTATCTAAAGCTTTTTGTAATGGATCTGATGACATAATTTGTGGTGGGGTTATCTCATCAATATATTCCATAATTGCATCAGATTCAAATAAAACAACTGAGTTGATTACTAATAAAATATATACTATCATCTCCAACCATTAATATTGGTACTTTAGCTAAAGGACTTATTTTTATAAACCATTCGGGCTTGTTATGCATTTCTACAAATTTGATCTCAAATTTTATGTTCTTGTGACACATTAAGGCTATCACACGCATACAGTAAGGACATAATTTGAAGGTAACTAATGTATGTTTAAGTTTTTGCATCAAATCTTAAATTAAATCAAGAATAAATTTAATTACGCCAAAAGAATTCTGAATTCTTTACTTTTCACACAATTATTTTATTTAAATGGAATGAATTTTATATATAGATTATAATTATCATCTTCCTCTTGACAATTTAAGAATTATTTGATTAATGCCTAAATTCACAAAAATTATATTTTTTTTATTTTTCTAAAATTCCTATCGAATAGTGATTAAATTCTTTATTTTTCTTCTTTAAAACAACAGCAAGAGGTTAAGAAATCTTATTTGAACATATAGCCTAATCTGCTTTAATAAATTCATATTATAACAATGATTTTAGAAAGTCTACTATTAATAAAATTATTAAAACTTAAGTAATTTATTTCAAATCTGCATTGTAATCTAATAATTTTGTAATAGGGAAGATTAAAATCAAATCTAAATGTCTAAAAACATTATTCAAATAATAATTTGTTAAAAAAGCATCCTCTTTATAATAATATTTTTATTATCTTAATAATAATCAATAATATAATAAGAAATTCTTTTAAAGTGGAAAATATATAAAGATATAAATTCTTTTTAAAATTTATGAAGAAATTACAATAAGAGAATTGCAAAATTTATCACATCTACAATATTAGGAATCTCAATCATTATAAAAATATTAATGTTGAAAAGAAAGTAAGATACCAATTTCTGAAATTAAAATTGAATAATTTAGATCATCTGCTCTAAATATTAATAACATTGAAATTTAAATTTTATAAATTTTGGTCAATAACCTTAATATAATTTGAATCAGTATGCGATTTTAAAATTTAGTTCTATAAACAAACGAAAAATAAAAAGACATGAGATAGATGAATTTGCTAATAGTATAATTTATAATATAAAATAGGAGAATGCATTTGATTAAATAAATTCTAATTTACTTTTTTATATCAAAATTAGATTGTTATTTGTCAAAGTACTATTTTCTATAAAAAAAATCTAACAACATGATTGCCAAATTTATAAATAATAGTTTTAGTATCAAAATAATATTTATATCAACATTTTAAAGAAACATATTTAATAAGGTCCTATTATATGGAATGAAACATATTTAAAAAATTGAAAATTGCAATATTGGTTTTTAAATTTTATTGGAAGTGTATTTACCTTTCTTTCAAAGGTCATAAAAAATATAAGAAAAAAAAGAACTTGTTATGTTATTTAAATTAAAACATCAACAATAACTGTGTCCTCATTTTTTATGTTAAATTGGTTTATTTAAATGATGATGTTGATATTAATGGTATTATTCAAATTTTATGGAGATTAAATTTTATTCATACATGTATTTATTAAATCAAAAGGTTTTTTCCAACATAAACCTATCAATTTTTATAATTCATTGTTCCTTTTAAATAATATTGAAACTTATCATATAAAATAAGTGTTAGGGTATCTTTTATTGCTAATAAAAATCTTTGTGATGATCCCTAAAATAAATAGTTTAACTTTTAAGATTTCAGTATATGATTTGTACAATCAATTGTATTCTTATACCTCATAGGTTTATGATTGAAATTGAGAGAATCTGCCTTCATCATTACCATTACTTTGAAAAATGGAAAAGATATTATGTGGGAGGCAAATGTTAACAATTAAACCCATAACAACTAGCCAACAAATGGAAGAGCTTCTATGATGTCTTTTGTGCTATCGTACATTCCAAATTGAAAACCTCTAAATACCATGGTTGGAGAAATGCATGCACCAATTCCTTTATAAAAACCAAATACGCCATCAAATTTTAATATTTCAACAAAACAACCCTTCCATTATAAATCTTTTCTTTTTCCTAACTTTTGTAAATATTTAGTTCTCTAAGCGACGAATTCGTATGGATATATGATTAACATTGTTGAAGCTCCTGCCAAACTACCTAAAAATAGATTTTATAGATGTTGATAATTTTCTACTATAATAGTGAAATATTACATCCTCGTACAAATAACTTTGAATAGATATCCTTAAAAGCCAAAGCTAATGCTTAATTTGGAATATACTTTAGTGTATTTGTAAATATTCTGTTCGAATTAATTATTAATTACTTTCATAATACTTGATATACATACTTTTTAACTGCTTATTTAGAATATCGAGGTTGGATAGTTTTCAATTGGTGTACATAAAAAACTCGAAATTAAAGAGGATGTTCCTCCAATACAAAGGTTAATAAAAAAATCCGACATAAATTTAATGATTCGCAATATATTAAAATTTTGGGGTTAATTCATGATTTAAATCGTAAACTATTAAATATAATTAACTGTAACATAAATAAAATCAACATTTCTTTAGTACTATTTATCATCCTTTGATCTCCATTTTATGTTTGTTTTTGCTTAAAGAAATATTGTTCATTTAACTCGCATCAAAAATAATAAGCTCAATATAGATTAAGGCTTATATTGGGCAGAGATAATATTTTAAAATGCTTTTATAATTTATATAGAAAATTATAATTATAATACATTCAAATGATTACAATTTGATTTGTGCGTATTATGGGTGATGATATGTTATTAATAGTGTGTATGAAAAGCGAAAGCAGAATTAAAAATTAAATAAAATTAATATTTCTAATGAAAGCAGCATATATTGTTTCTGCATCAAGAACACCAATAGGTTGTTTCTTAGGAAAATTGAGTAAAGTTAAAGCAACTGATTTGGCAGCAACAGCTATCAAGGGTGCATTGTCTTAGGTGACAATTCCATAAGATGCTGTAGATGAAGCTATTTTAGGAAATGTTTGTTCAGCTGGAATTGGTTAAGTATAAATAAATTATTGATGAATAGGCACCTGCTAGATAAGCAGTGATCAAAGCTGGATTGCCATCAACAACTCCATGTACAACAATAAATAAGGTTTGTTCATCTGGAATGAAATCAGTTACTTTTGGATCCTAAAGCATATAATTAGGATACTCAAACATAGTACTTACAGGAGGTTTTGAATCTATGTCCAATATTCCTCATTATATTAATGCAAGACAACCACTTAAATATGGAGATGGAAAATTGTTAGATGGTCTAGCTACTGATGGTTTGTCTGATGCTTATAGCAATGTTGCTATGGGGGTTTGTGCAGAAAAGACAGTCAACGATCTTAAATTGACTAGATAATTGCAAGATGATTTCACTATCACAAGTTATGAAAGAGCCCTTGAATCTATCAAAACTGGAAGATGGACACATGAAATTACACCTGTTTAAGTTTCAGAGAAGGAAGTTGTTACTGAAGATGAAGAAGTTAAAAGATATTAAAAAGAGAAAATTCCACTTCTTAAACCAGTCTTTGCCAAAAACGGAAGTGTTACTGCTGCAAATTCAAGTAAAATCAATGATGGAGCATGTGCTATTCTCTTAGCATCTGAGGAAGCATTGAAAAAATATAAATTAACACCTCTTGCAAGAATTGTTGCATATGCTGATGCTGAACTTGATCCAATGGATTTTTGTATTGCTCCTGCTAAATCATCTGCAAAAGCACTTTAAAGAGCTGGGTATCATTTGTTATTCATTTTATATTAGACTCAAATTAGCCAATATTGATTACCATGAAATTAATGAAGCATTTGCTGCTACTGTCTTGGCTAATATGAAATTACTTGATTTACCTTTGGATAGAGTCAATGTAAATGGAGGTGCAGTTGCCTTAGGTCATCCTATTGGTATGAGTGGTGCTAGAATCATTTTGTCTTTACTCACTGTCTTAAAATAAAATTAAGGTAAATTTGGATTAGCTGGAATATGCAATGGAGGTGGAGGTGCTACCTCGATTATCATAGAAAACTTAAATTGAGATTTATATTCCAGTATTAATATTATATGAAAAATAATATATTGATTAAATTTAAAGATATCATTTCTTGATATTTTTATTAATAAAATCATCTTTTATACGTAACAGATTTTCCATTTTCTAATATAAAATTCTATTCTAAATTCTTGCATGGTTCATCACATTTTACTGTAAGTAAATTATTTTTTAAAATAAATTCAGGTTTATTTAATTTTGATTTAATCAAATTAAGAAATAATTTCTTTGATTCATCTACATCTGGAAGTTCAAAGTGATATATTGCTTTTGAATTATACTATTATTATGATTACTATTACTATTATTATTACTATTATTATTATTATTATTATTATTATTATTATTGTTGCTATGATTTTTATGGTTATTATGGCTGAGAATTTTAAATAGTCTTTGGTTTTTATTATTATGGTATTTACTTTTATTTTTCAATTTTGACTCCAATTTTGATTCCATAAGGTTCTGCTTTTGGATGTGGTTTTTAAGATAATTTAATAAATTAAGTCTTTTATTTAAAATCTTATTTAAAATCACCTAAATCGAATTCATTTAAATCATTTAAATCATCCCCAGCACTAATATCCACATATTCTCCATTTATATCAAAAAAATAAACCTATAAATAAAGTGATATAGAATACATGACCATCCTCGCATTTCAATTTCCATCCCAAAGGTTCTCCATATCTATCATAATAGCATCCATTCGATTCAAGAAAGTTTTAATCAGAATCCAATTTAGTAATATTGACTCTTCCATTGTGCTTTGGCAAAGTGCATGGATCTTTATCATAAGGAACAAAAAATCCTTCAGTATTGTAATAGTATGTTCGACCGTTAAATGTTTGATACCAACCTGCCGGTTTACCATTTCTATCATAATAACAATTCCTTTCATCAATCCAACTTATGATAGGATGAGATTTACATACCCATCATTAGAGTCTAAAATAAATTCAGTTCCATCTAATAATCGAAATGCAGGTTTTCCATTTAGTTCAATTTCAAAAAAGTTGGTAAATCTATCTGGGTCGTGATCAGGTAAAGTTTCTGGATCAATCTCTGTAGGAATATTCATTATTATTATTAATAAATATGCATAATTCATTTCATAATCATCCTATTCATATTATCAATTTCTAATCTTTATTAATTAAAATCGCAGTTTATACTAACTGTTCCTTAACTTTTAATTCTTAAATCCTTTCTTACAGATAATCCGCCAAATTAACCACAATTCCTTCTATGTCTCCTTAATTGTATCTCAAACTGATTCATCTTTTTGAAATCCCTAAGGAATGTGATAATTCCCGTTCAATCTTTGATCCAATTCGATTAGTGATTGACATAGTTTCTTCAAACTTAATATAAAATATATGCTATATTTTTCTTTAAACTTTGATACATTTTGAGTTTTCTGATATTAAGAGTGAATGATTTAGCAATATCAAGAGATTTTTTATCATAAATTAAAGCTGTCTATATATTACTGTATACAATTTAAAATCTATCTTATTATAAATAAAACATATATTTTATTCTATCATCTAAAATCCCAGATTTTACTTCAGCGCATCTCTAAAAAGAATACAATTATTCTTATAAAATTATTCTGCCTAGAATTTCATCCATTCTCCAAAATCAATTTTCTATTATTTTTCATATTTTTATTAATATATGATCTAACTTCAAAAGCTATATTCCTTAAAAGAGTGTTATTACCAGTTAATAAATCTGATTTTTAAATAGTAAATGTACCATCTTCAAATTTATGTTTTAGAATGAATGTTGCTCTATCACTATATAGAGGAACTATAACATTGATTTAAATTTCTGAATTATTAATATATTATTTAGAAGCAAAATGAATATTTAAAATCCATAGAGATGTTGTTTGCCTATTAATTTTATTTAGAAATCTCTCGCAAAACATTTAACCATCCCATAAAGATAATTACATGCTATATCATCCTTAAGGTTGATAAATTTATCTTTGGATTCAATTTTCTTTCTTTTTTTATTTAATCACATTTTTATATCTTATCCCCTATTAACATGTTAAAACATTAAATTTTTAGGGTAAAAATGAGAATTACTTGAATATAAGTATTATTTATTATTTTTCAATTAGTCTGTAAATAGAGTTTCTCAAATTCTTTTGAAACATACATAGTTAGAAAAATGTTCGATGTTTCTTAATGTTAATTATGTATTAGATATTTAATTCATCGGAAATGTATTGATAAAAACAAACAAATTAATTTCACTTCCATTATTCTCATATTTAAATAATGTGCTGAAGAATGGCCAGATAACAAGGAATGTTTTTCAAAAATTTGAAAAAGAATTTTAATCTCTTAAAATAATCACTAAAATGAGAGCAGCTCTAAAAAGTTTATAATTTATTAAGGTTCAACATCAACAATCAAATGAGAAATATGCACCATATTTATAATATGTTATTAATAATCATCTTTTTTTAAATCCATATTTCTTTCTCTCGTAAAATAAATCTGTTTTAGCAGACCCTAAATTGACTATTTTGGGACACCCATCTCTATCCTTCTCTTGCTAAACACATTCTCTACAATAATATGCATCTAAAATTATATTGGAAGAATACCACTAACACCAACTCCTCCACAAATCACACATCTACCTTAAAAACTTCCATAATTGCACTCATCACAAATTTTGACTAAAACACTAGGTCTGACATATGAATCACATATCACACATTTACCATCGCATTTCTCACATAATCTACCAATTGCAATACCTGGTTATTTGCGACACATTATCAAATCTGGATGATGTTTTGCCATTATTTATAATTATTTATAAGTATATATATCATTTATATGTAATCCAAATCTTTACTTTTTTATCAGCAGAACAACTTATTAAGTATTGATTAAATTATAAATCTGTTATCTGATCGTTATGAGCATCTAATTCAATCAGAGATTCAATGAGTACAGTCACCCTCCATTTTTATATCTCTAATCATAATATTGATAATTTTTACTTCCTGATATATCTCCTGTATAAAAAGTATCTAGTTCCTTACCTTCTATTGCAGTAGTGAATGGACTTCTGTGCTTTATTGTTGTAACCAATTATAATGCACTATCCCATAATCTAATAACTCCATCTGTTCCTACTGTGATTACTCTACTATCATGCATCGGTATAATGCTCACAACTTCATTATTACTTGATTGGATAACATTATCTACATGAAATACATTTCCTAATTTCCATTAATACAGTCTTCCTCCCAAATCAGCTGTAAATAATCTGTTCTCAAATATAGCAAAACTACAGCAATCATATTTATGCATATAAACTTAAGGAGTCAAATTTATAAACAGATATTCTATAGGTTATTCTGCAATTATTTATTGTTTTAATTTATAAACGATTAACTATGTTTGAACCAAAATTAAGAATAAATCATTTATTAAACCAATTTTATTTATTATCCCTATGTTTGGGGTTATGAATTCCCCTTTTGGTATCCATTTGTCTTTTCTTTTTTCATACATTAAAACCTGTGTTTAAGTTAATAAAGCTAATAGACTTTAAGTTATCTCAACCACTTATTTAATATTTTGGTTATTTCCCAATTATTATTATAATTTTAAACTAGGATATTCAAAAAATGAAACTACTTTAGAACATGTAACTATTTATCCATTTTTCATTCTTATACATGAAATAACGTAATTTAAATGATCGATTACTCCATATAACTAAAAGCTTTCAGTTTTTTCAAATTATAATTGTGTATTATCAAATTTGGTTGGTTTTGCTAGTAATGAAGTATAATCGATTGATTAAATGTATTCTTATTATTTTTCAGGGTACAAACTATCCACAAATTCTTAATATGTCCCATAAGGTTTGGTTACATGATACTCTTTAGGATTGGACAAATGTATTGCGCTTTAGAATAGTCGATCTTCACTTGATTTAAGAGAATTTTCTAGTTTTAATACATTTTCTAATTTGATCTACTATTGATCTAATTAATACTGATTTCCAATATAAAATAATCCATCTAATACTGTTTTTACTTAATTGATTTACTCTTTTACTTTTGTAACTATTCTAATTTTATCTTTTTCATATTTATTGATTACATCCTATGATCCTTATTATAAGATGGGCAACACCAATTGTAATCCTTCTTCATATACCTTACCATCTTTCATCATCTCAATATGATCAATTATATTTTTTAGCTATTTAGTGTGTATCCATTGATTATCAATAAGGGAGATTAACTTTGATTCTCTTTAATTAAGAATTTGATTAGTTTTTTCTCTTAAATATTGAAACTCTTTTTTAATATGCTAAATTATATCTTCTTTGAAATAAATACGTTTCAAGCGATCAACTTCTGATCTTAGTTAAGAGGAATGATTACCTTTGAAATTCATATAACATCCTATCAACAAATTTGGAAAGAGGTGTAATATTGGTATCGATATGGCCAATATGTTATTGGTTAACACATGAATTGCAAGCTAATTTATATTTGCAATCAAGTTTATTGCAAATATGAGTGGTTTAGGAATTATGTTAATAACAATTCATT
Organism: Paramecium sexaurelia; assembly: GCA_000733375.1. Taxonomy (NCBI): domain Eukaryota; phylum Ciliophora; class Oligohymenophorea; order Peniculida; family Parameciidae; genus Paramecium; species Paramecium sexaurelia. Next base: position 36,884 of record JPFM01000104.1, on the reverse strand, counting down.
AAATTATGCATATTAATTATTATTAATAATAAATATATCGTTTTATGAGAAAGAGATTTCATTTGAATAAATGGTACCATTCCTTGTATTATTGTTTGCTGTTGATAAGTAAGATAAGAAATAATTTATAATAGTCTCTTGGTATAAGGTGTCGTACTTATCAATAATAAATTGGATCTTCTATTGTATATTCACATATTTCTTGGGATATAAATGTATGAAAAAGTTACAATATAAATAGTTCTTGGTGAGGAGGTGTTGAAATAATTCAAAGTAGTGATAAAATGGCATCTAATAATAACATCGACAATAAGTGTATATTTTGTAATAGGATTGTTTCTTAGCTTATTAAATAGTGGAATAGAATTATTCATGATAGAAAGATTGAATTTCAATTCTGAAATTTACATATTCGGTTATGAGAGTGTATTTGCTTTGATATTATGTTAATTGATACTTTATTTGGGATTATTAGTAATAGAGTTGTTGTTATATTGGAACAGTGAAATGCCATAATATGAATAGGTAGAATTGAATGAGAATTATACATTCTAATAAAGAAAGACTAGTTATTTAAGATAATAGAGTATAATGGATAAGATAATAATGTTGATAATATTATAGTTGTGCTTGAATGATGGATTAGTTACATTATTTTTGGTTCTTTGTATGTTAATTTGGCTTGCATTACATTTCCATATACTGAATAAACGAACTAGATTTCGATATTGTTAATTAGTTATAAAGAGTATAATAGTATGTTCGTTTGTGGCATTGCTATTGTTGATTTTATCAGGATAATAGAATTATACATTTAGTACTTTGAATGGAACTTTAAATATATATAGAATATTTAAGATATTTACTATTGTATTAATGACTACGATATTAATTTTGAGTATGAGAGCATATCATTATTAGATGATTATAGGTTAAGAAGAAGAAATCGAAGAATTAGAAAAAGAAATTTAGAAAGATATGAGATTGAAGATATCTTCATTTGAAATACTTTTAGGAGATAATTACTTTGGTGTTATTATGATTTTGAGTGTCTTTTGGATTTCTAAATAATTTAGTATATTAAGAGGATTGGTTTATTTGATCTTATTGGTTGGATAATTAAAGAGAAAACATTATAAAGCTACTAGACGTTGGTAATGTGCAATTGCTATATTGTACTTAGCATTTGTTTAGTTCTTCATATTGAAATTATTTAATATACCTCAATTTAAGGTAAACGTTTACTTTTAATATTTGGGAGTCTATGAATAACCATAATTTAATCCAAATGAATTGTTTGCAATTTGGAATTATTTCTATAATAGATTCAATGTTATAATGATTGATTTGTTCTATATTTTAATAGTTAGTTGGCTTGTTTATTCATAATAAACTATAGATGATCGAAGACGATAGAAGAAGATAAATGATTTGGATACTAAAGATAGACCAAATAGAGAATAGAAACCAAGTTGTTGGACTAATTTTAAATCAAGCTTATCAAGTTTTAATTATTAATTTTAGAAGAGTTTTTTGATTCATTTTGATGAAATTGTAATAATATATTCTTTAATTACTGCATTAAGTCATGCAGATATATTTAGAGGAGTCTTTTTAATATTTTTTATATTATATGCTTTTGCACCACTTCAATAAAGAAGAAAGTATATGAGAAATCATTTAAGTATTGGATATATAATATTATTCATATTATATTCAATGTAATTAATGTTCTTGAGATCATTATCTACATTAAACTTTATATTTAAATTTGGTGGGTTAGATGAAGTTACATAATAATTTAAATTCTCTTTTTATTTTATATACAAGTATTATGATATAATTATTGGATGTGTATTATTAACATTTTAAATTTAAGTAATCCAAAAAACAGATCATTATTAAGAATATAAAAAAAAATTAGATGATTACAATCTCGATTATTTAAGATAAGTATTGTAAACTAATGGATTGATATTTTGTTAAATTATTGCATTGATTGTTGCTTTTATTCCACCTGCTAATTTGTTATCATTAATATTTATCTTCTTTTTTTAACTATTTCTCTATTTATATTATATTCATGGTTAATTAAATATCATTATGGATAGATTATATTAATATTGGCCACTTATGATTACCTTAACTCTTATTATTTTAATTGTCAGATATACATACACAATTAAATTCTTTTACTTTTTTGTAGAATTATACTTTTAATAACCTACTCTTTTAAGTGACTTTGGTTTGGATCCAGACTTTAATACTCTAAAATTAGTAGGAACTGGTATTGCTTTATTAGCCTTATGTGCATATGAAAGAGCATATTTAGCTCCGCCTATTTAATAAGAAAAACAATAAAAATAGATCTACAAAAAAGACACCTTTGCATATTACATTTATTGTATTTATATTAAGGTTTGCGTTTACAGTGTTTATCATATATAAAAAGTAACTTTCATGTTTTCATTTTTTATTTCTGTTTATTAATAAAGTTATATAGGTTTTCTATTTGCTATCATGATATTTTTAATCATGCTTAATGAGATGAAAAACAATTGGCAAAACATATCCATACCAATTTTGGTTATTATATTCATCCAGATTCTTATTCAGTATGTTTTCTAAGCTGAATTACTTAGAAATGCTTAAGGCTAGGAAACCATCTCATGGATAGGAATAGAGAATTAATATCAAAATAAATACTGGTATTTACTTATTATGTTTCATTTATCAGAAATGCTTTAAGTTTTGAATGTAATGTTTAAATAATAAGTAAATGAGTATTTTCAATTATTCTTAATTACTAGTGACAGAGAAATCAATAATCTTTAATTACTCTAACAACTCTTACATTCATTATAATCGAATATTATTTAAGAGTAAAATAGCAATGAGTCAGATGCATCTTAATAATAATTAATAGAATTACAAGTAAATGAAGAAAAATCATAGGAATTTATTTTCTATGATGATTTGGATGATTAAAACGAAAGATTTACTAAGATTTAAGATTATTACTCTTTAAAATCAAATATACAATAATAATAATTTTATTATAGAGTGTAACCTTTTTATAGAGCACTTAAGTTTCATCAATCAATCGACAATTTATTTACTTAAATTGGATTAGAAATATGTTTATTTTTTATTGTCATAACTGCATATTATTAAAGAAATTTCTTTTCAGTATTTTACATTATTGTAGCAAGTGCATTTGCTAATAGATCATATTTACTCGATAGACATTAAAAACTTGGTAATTTTGGATAATCTTGGGGAGCATTATGTATATTACAAATGTTGGAAGTTGTTAGGAAATATGGTACATTGTAATGGACTCCACCATCATGGGATGTACGTAAACCATGGTGGTATTTCAGTTACTCATGTGATCCTAAAGGAAAGGAATCATTTAATAATGATGATCCTGATGATTCCACAAGTGATTTTATGAAATGTTAAACTGATTGGAATTATTGGTTATCACTATAAGGTTACACAAATTGGGATTTATGGATTAATTTTATTGCATTGCTTATCTCTTTGTGTTTCTATCGTCATTTTGCAACTGTGTAAAGAAAATAATAAGAATAAGAAATTGATGATTAATTGCATCCTATCAGAGAATAGATTTCAGTTAATGTGATTGATAAAAATGATTTTACTTATGAAGAAAATAGGACCAAAATAATGGATTTCATAAAATTTTTCGTGTTTTGTTATTTCTATAAGTTTGCTTTGATAATATTTTTGTTGATAGGTATGTCATCTGATATTTAATCATATACAGAAGTGATTTCTTGTATTTATTTTTTTTTGGCAATAAATTTATTATATATGAGTGAGAAATTAGAGAAAGATAGAAATATAATTTGGAGTAAGTTAATTTTATTCAATACTATTGTAATGATAGCAATGTCCTTATATTAAGCACCATTTATTAAATGTCCAATAATATATGAGAATGATAGATACTATTATGACAATGTAGAGTGTGTGTAGATTCAATTAAATAATCATTATTACAATAGTGATTTCTTCATTTTTTTACAAGATGAATTTTAATTGTTGGCAAGATAAACAAGTGATGTTCTTAAGAAATACGAAGGAGTATCAACATTAGATGTGATCTATATGTTTTTATCTCATCTTTTAGGTTTAAACAAGACTTTGGAGTAATAAATTTATATTAAAAAATTAGCTTTCGATTTGGTTTCTGTAAGGAGACTTTGATGGCATTCTTCTTTTTACTTGGTTTACTATAAAGAAATATTTGGGCTCATCCTTATATGAAATAATATGTGGATCCTTATTTATAGAGACAATAATAATAATAGAAGATTAGTGCAATTTAATTAATAGAAGGAATTCATTTAAAAAGAATTTGGGATTTCAAGTATGTGTAAGCATAAAAACAAGTGCATGAAAGTCTGTAATAGAGAGTATAAAATAGAGTTGAGAAATGGGATAATTTTTTTTAATTTGATGATAATAAAAGTTTTTAAAAAAAGAGTTTCTTTTATTTGACTCCAAAAAGAGAGGAATAATTTTAAATTATATAATTTACAGAAGAGAGATCAGAAGATAATTAATAACATACAAGTTTCGATACTGAAAAGTTTTAAGGATTTAAGGGGGAGTAAAAAAAATTAATAAAAGCAGAAAAGATTACTTAATAAAATAAAGCTCCTGTCATACATTTATATGATGCATGCTGTATAGTTAAACATTCAATAAATGAAAAAGATTTGAGATTGAGATTGAAGAAATTGATGTTATTGGAAGAGAAAAAATAATTGGAGAGAGTATATTTAAATGAAAGAATTGGCTTAACAAATTATCATGTTGGAGTAATAGATGAAATAGATAGAAAGGTTCGTCAAGTTGATAATGATATAGCTTAATTGTTTAAAGTTTAATAATTGAGAAAATCAACATCTATGAAAGATATTAAGATGATACCTTTTGAGGAATTCAAAGGAGATCGCAAGTCATTTGAGATGCTTAGTGAAAGAGACGAAAGACAATAATAAATTTCAGAAGAAGAAAGCGCGAAGGATTTTAAGAAATCTGAAGATGATAAATCGGAAGAAGAATCGTAAATAATCTAACCATAAAAGACATTTTCTGAAAAATTAAAAGATCTTATTATTCATATTCTAACTCATGATACTTATATTAGAGAATAAGAATAATAATAATTCGAAATAGATAAAAAAAAGTTATCAGTTCTAATATTTGTATTTGTAGCTCATTACTTTTAAGTTGTTTGTGTTTTATTGATGGTAATTAATGCATGTTTTAATGCTAATATAATCGCATTATTCTATCCATTTTCAGCCTTCCTCTATGGATTATTAGAGAATCCTGTTCCATCTAAAAGATATTGGAATTTCTTACTTATTTACACTATTATAATAATTTCGTTAAAATTCATCTATTAGATGCCTATCTTTTGTGATTCGCCACCCTATAGATTCATAGGATTCTCTTAAGAAGAAGCATGTGAACCTAGAGTTACTACTCAATAAGAGAAAATTACAAGAATCGATTATGTTATTGGTGTCAGAAAATATTAAGGAGCTGAAACCTTTATGAAGGCTATCTGGATTGAATTATTACTATTTATAGCTTTGCTAATTTAAAGATATTTGTTATAATCTTAAGGAATTTGGGATTATATGAAATTATCTTTAGATTAATATTTCATACCTTAATTTGAATAACAAATCGATGATAAATCAAGTGAACATTAATAAGATTCAAGTTCTAAAGAATCTGAACAAGAAAGTGATGATTTCTCAGAGAATCATAAGGTATAAGAATAATAAAAAGAATAATAAACAATTATGATATCTATTTAAGAGTCCTTTACTTCCATATGGCAACAAATAGTCAAATATTATTATCGTCTATTTCCTCATGCATTATCAACTATTTATATTTAAAGAAAATATGATCCAACCACTAAGTAAATGGTTTTAAAAGATGGAGTGGTCTTACCAGAATAAATTAAAGTTGGCAGAGATTTCTATGCTCCTGGTTTTATTATTTGTTTAATTATTTTGGTATATTTCCTTCTATTCTATCCCAATATTATAGCAAAACGAAGTTATGCACATATTACTTAAGGATAGAGTCAAAGATTTTCATCTGAAGTTATTTTTGTACTTTTAGTAGTCATTGCAATAATTATTACGGATAGAGCTTTGTTCATTATGAGAAAAGTTACTAAAGATCCGAGAAATGATAAATAAAATTAAAGTGGGAATGATATTCAGAAATATACTTTAATGATTAAAGTAGCCATTCATTTCATCTTAATAATTGTAGTACATTATTATTTCTTTTTCGTTATTCCATAAAAGACTAATAAAAGATTCTAAGAATCATATTATTTAATATTTGCATACATTTTAGTCTGTATATATTTTATGATATCATCTGTCTAAATTAGATATGGATATCCCATTTAAAAATATACTTAGATATTTACTAATTCTCATAAACCTGCCAATTCTATGGCTTTTAAAATATATAGAATGATACCCTTTTTATATGAATTGAGAGTCATTATAGATTGGACTTTTACTACTACAGCATTAGATTTGATACAATGGTTTAGACTTGAAGATATTTTTGCAAACTTATATATTTGTTAAGCTTATCAAGATTCTCGTATTGAAAATCATAAATTGGGTGATCCAAGATCATCCTCTGATAAATGTTTAAATGGATGTTTGTATTCAATGTTTATTGTTTTTATAATTATATTGCCGATTTTGATTTTTAGTACATTAAATCCTGCAGTAGAAATCAACAACATAACAAATGGTAAATTTAGTATTAAAGCTGCATTCTTTGGTTAAGATGATAAACTATTCTTTACGTTGTTTTAAGTAAATGATTTAGAGTTATTGGATATACCAAATGAATAATTTAAAAAAATATAAAAGATATATGGTGAAATTGAAACATCATGGTAAGAGAGAATGTAAAAAGTTAGAATTAAGAGATTTAGTGATATTGAATGGAATCTTCCAGAAAATTATAGAGATCAAATAAGAAATATGATAAAATCTTAAGAATATTAGGTTGAAATATAATGTGAATGGGTATTTTAAAAGAGCGATAGTTAAGGAGGTGCAAAATCATTTACAGGATAATCTATTGTATAAGCACCAGATACATTTGTTAATAATTTTGGTAAGATCTTAGCACCGAGAGCCCCAGATGCAGTATTTGACATAAAAGTGTTAGTTCCAAAGTTTTTATATGTTGGAGAATCTGCAGAGACACAAGCTTTAAGATTGGAACCAGTAAATATAAGAGAGGAGATCAGTTATTATTAAGATATTCGATTGATTCATAAGAAAACAAGTGATTTCGTATTTTTTGAATTGGTTCCCAATGATGATTCGACAGATTTGAAATAGATTGGAGGTAGAGAATTTAATTAATTGTATAGCATCATCATAGAATAGAGTAGAATTCTTTGTGTTAAATGAGTTAGCATTTGGTAGTTTAATAGGAGCATTATCAACAAATATGTCAATAATAAGTATATATGCAACATTTGTATTGACGATTGGTAGATTCTTAAGATTTGCATATGATAAAATAAGTACAAGAGTAATGTTTGAAGAGATGCCAGAGACATATGAATTATTTGATCTATGTTAGAGTATTTATATAGCAAGAGTGGATGGAGATTTCTTTAAAGAGGAAATCTTTTATGAACTATTAATTAGGATTTATAGAAGTCCTGAAATATTATTTAAGATGACAGGTGCTTCAATATACGATAGATAAAAGAAATGATTGTAATTAATATATATTTTTATTTGATAATAAAAATGAGTTCTGGAAGTGAGAAATTGGATTAAGTTCATTAACATCATTTGATGGCCCCTTTGAAACCGTTCTTTCCTAATTAAAATCTAGAAGACAAGAAAATCAAAACGGCCGCTAGAGAGTTTCATGATTTTTTAAAAGAGGCAATTGATGAGGAACATCAGCATTTATTAAATACTGATTAATCGATTATAAATGAAGAAATAATTAAGACGACATTACCAGAAACTAAAGCAGAAATAAAATAATTGATTTATGAATTAAAAAGAATATAGAATGAAGAAGAATAGCTGTTATTACATTTTATTGGATAAGCTAAATAATTGGATAATAATGATAAAACTACTCCAAAAAGAATAAAAGATTATTTTGAAGGATTCTATTATGAAGTTATGATAAGAAGTAATGATAAAAAGAAATTATATGAAAAAGTTTTATTAAGAGAAGAACAATTGTAATTATTACTTAAATATCAAGGCAGAAACACTTATCTTAATTAGAAATCAACATAACTAAAATTGAAAAGAATTATGAATCTATCAAAAAATGGCATGAAACTAGATCATTAAGACAAACTGGGTAATTATGTTATTTATTTTTAATAGAAGATTTAAAAGTAGTACATCTAAAATTTAAAAAATACAAATTCCAAACAATGTTTCAGTCCAAGCATTAAGTTAAGATTTCCTAACTAAAAATGTTAATATCTAACATTAAGAATAATAATCTGTATTACATGAAGATGTTATGACTAAACCAAATGCAATTACATCTGGTTATAACCTGGAATATAAACCTATTCAATATAAAGAATTGTAAAATGATTTGAAAGAAATTGAAATTGATGAAACAAGTGTATATGATTGGATTGTTGATATTGATTTAATAACTACTATTGCTAAAAATGGTTGGAAAGTATATTTATCCAAAAAATTTGCAGATTCATAAGTCAAATAAGAATTAGAAATACCCAACTATGGGTTTACTAAATAATAACATAAAACTTAATGGGAAGGTGCAGCCGTTGCAGTTGTTGGATTATATGATAAAGGAAAAACATTTGTACTAAATAATCTTACTTCGTCAAATTTACCTTCAGGAAAAAAAGTAACTACAAAAGGAGTTTCTTTTAAACATGTGAATGTAGATTCTGGTACATAGTTAATTCTTGTTGATACTGCAGGTAGTTATTCCCCTGTAAAAATCAATAATGAGTTGAGTATTGTTGAAAAAGAAGCTACTGAAATGTTTATTACTGATTTAGTTTTTGAAATATCTGATTATTTTATTTGCGTAGTTAATGATTTTACTAGTCTTGATCAAAGATATTTAGATAGATTAAGTAGGAATTTATAGAATTCTCCTAATAAAACGTTTAGAGAAATAATTGTTATACATAATCTTAAAGAGGTAGAATCACCTGAAATTCTTGAACATGTATGGAGTACTTAAGTTACTCAAATCTATTAAAATGGATCTATCTAAAGAACTAAAGTAGCATCAATTAATCCTATTAATCATTAATTATAAGAAAAACATGTTTTGTGGTTTAAAACTGAGTTCACTAGACATGTTTGTTTAGTTAATGATGATTCATATCTTGGAATGACAATAAATCCTTGGGTTTTTTCGTTATTAAGATATTGGTTGAAGGCAGTATTTGTGCCTGTCAATAGATAATTCTCTGTTGTAGACAGTATTATTTAATTTAGTAAAGTAATTATTTATTTAATCAATTTAACAGACTAAATTATCGTCCTATTTTAGAACAATACTTACACTGTAAATTTAAGATACTGAAGATTTCTTGGTTAAAACTATAGTTACATAATAGGAAGTATAAGATAGTAATGTAAGAATACCTTAAGTATCAATTGATTCTAGTGGTTTAATAATGACTAGACCAGATAGCTTTTTACCTAACACTGATATTATTGCTACTGATTAATACATTATTTATATGGATGTGCCTGGATTAACTAAAAATGAAATTCTTGTTTATCGTTAAAATGTGGTTACAATTATAAAAGGAATACGTAAAAGACCTTATGATGTAAATCAATATTTTTAATATTTATAAGTCTGAAAAACTAGAAAGAAGTGAACGTAAATATGGAGAATTTGCATTATCATTTAAGATTCCTGAAATCTATGAAAGAAAATGGAGTACTTTTACAGTTGAAAATGGAGTCTTAACAATTGTATATGAAAAAGATAAAGATGATTAAATTGTTAAATAAAAAAACAAGAATGATATATTATAATTATTCATATTAATATATATATATATATATACACATTTATATCATATTAATTAATTAGATAAATTTGAATAAGCCATCATATTTTCATTATTAAAATCAATGAATTAATTCTATTATTAATCTAAAATAAAAATACATTTGAAAAATTAAAATTTGGTAATTCTGGCAAGAAATTATGTTTAATAATACACTTGTAAGGCTATTATACTTTTTTAACAATAAAATTTAACAACTTCTATCCTTTATTTAATCTGAAAATCTTATATTCATCGTAAATTTTAATCAATAATGATTCCACTAATTAACAAGCCTATTATTAAAATCGTAGATACTCTTAGAAATAAATGATTATGTTTTGAAGATACACATATATGCAAGGGTTCTTGGGATTCTCTTTTTTCAGGTCCTTCTTTATAACCAGATCCTCTTCCTCTTAATCTTAATTTAACCAAATCATATTCTTTTGTATCACTATCTAAAAGACATTAATCAATTATCTTTTTCATATTACATCCTTTCGCACCTAAAAATATATATTTCTTCGAAAATACCTATAATTTTACGTGCTACTTGAAATTCTTTGTCATTATCAATTTATACATCATATCTACAAGTGTGCTTTTATTGATTAGAATCTTAAATTTCCATTATTTCTAATAGGTCTTATTAACTAGTGAATTCCATCTTAATAGTGACATCCAATTCTTTGATTTAATGTTTGTTTAGTAGTTTATATACAATGAATGCATCAAAAACTGAATTAAATTTTATAATGATTCCACCATTCATTTTTGTATAGACTTGTTTAACTTCTACAAAATTTTCACAAACCTAAGTTTTGAATATAAAATTTACGTTACTTATTTAATATCATCTTAATCTAATTCGATTTCATATTTGTCCTCACTTAATATTTCTACAGTCAAATATTAATGTGGATATTATTTGCTCTACATTTAGGATTATAACAATTTACTTTCTGTTTTAGCATAGCAATAATCTTCTATTTAACTTTCTAATCATTTATAATAAGATTAATTTGTTCCCTATTCGTTGGCGAAGCACTGCCTAAATTATCATCTGTATATTCTAACTAAAAATGAATTAGGAGAATATACAAGAAAATTGGTCATCTCCTCAATTTGCTATGAGATCTCTTAGAAAAACATTAATTATTCTGTTAAAATATTATATTTTGTATAATTCATTTGTTATCTAAACTTTATAATTGTTTTTCAAATGGAATACTTGTGTACTTTGGAACAGATAGACGCCTACAAATTCTTTATTGATAAGAATATTAAGGTGTTTTGGCACCAGAACGAGGTCTAGAAATTTATAAGGAACACTACCTTGTTCTTTCAGGAGTTCTTAATCCTTATTTAAATGTAACTAACCAATGTTTATCTGCTTAAGTATTCATCAATCCACCATGACTATCTCTATTAACATTACAATTAATACTATTTACAAAATATAATTATCTCTTCCACTTCCATTACTAATATAATGTAGTGTCTTATTGCTAGATTGAGGACGATACACTTTAGTTGACTTTTTAGGTAAAAAGCTTCCTGTAGGAGGTTAATGACATCTCTAAGCATGTAATGTCAATCCACCGTTATCAAATTAAACATATGTATCACGACCTTATTTATATAAAATCTTATAATTTACCTGTTCCATCTGAATAATAAAAATTAGCCTTAGCATATTGAGCTTCTGTTTTGATATTGTCAGACCTCATCAATTTATGATTAATAACTAAGTAAGAAATAACAATTATAAAAAATATATCATTTAATTTCAATATTCTAATCTTCCCTCTGCATATTTAATTATTCTTGCAAAGACTAGCATTCTTCAACTAAATGAAACTAAAATATATGATTAAATAAATTACAATTTATTGCTAACAGTTTTTATGTATATCATTATCTTAAATTTAACTAATGTTATCAAAAAATGAATCATCTCCATATAAGATTTCCTATCTTAAAGAAAAATTTAAAATGTTCAAACTATGTTATTCTGATTAATCCTAATCTAAATCATTGGAACTAATTCTTTAAGGGATTCTTTATTTCATATCTTATATCTATTGTAACAATTTTTTGCATTCCATTTCATAATACATTGCTTTTTACTATAAAATATAAATATAAATAAATTTACTTCTGATTTATCCACAATTTATTAATATTATTATAAATTGAATTTTGTATCATCAATACACTTTTATTATTTCTCTGCTTATAATAACTTATTTTACAATTCTCCTATTTTCTTTCTATATTCATTAACATTTTATCTTTATTATTCAGTTAATAATGACTTCATAGATTACATAGTCAAATTAACTCTATTATGCAAAAATTCCTGCATAAGTCCATCTAATAATTAAGAATAAGCCTCTATTGATTTAATATCCTATTAATTATTATTTTATTTCTTTTATTCGTTTTATTTTAATTCTTTTATTCTTATTAAAATGTCTCCTTCTCCATCAAATTCATTCTATATTTTCTTAAATTTGTCTCTAACATCTATTAATCCATTTACTTCATTACTAATCACTTATATTTACTTTTCAACATCCTCTTCTTCTTCATCTGTTAGTAAGTCAGAATATAGTTAAAATATTAATGATGAATATTAAGATTACTTATCTAATAACTCTTAAAACTCGTTCTTTATTTAAGTTAAAGCATTTATTACATTCTCTTCACTTACCTCTTATATAGATAATTCCTATTACAAAATCTAATTAATTTTATTCTACTCTTAAAATCCAAAACGGTTCTTTTCTTCAATCTCAAATATCTTCAATCTAAATTCATTCTCTCTTCTTCTTACCTAATCTACTAAATCATTATTCTATTCTTACTACTCTTTCAATCTTATATATAATTCTGTATTTTGATTCTCAACATCTTTTAATTTATTCTATTATTCCTACTTCTAATTTTCTATGTCTAAATTAATGTTTTAAATTTAATTGTTCTTTATTTCTAAATCTTGATAAATCTTTTCAATATTCGTTCTCATTTAATGAATTTTTATGTTCTATTAAGATTTCTCTTCCATTATTATAGTCAACTCTTCATTTAATTACAAAACCTATTACTAATATTATTCGATCAATATTCCTTATTCTTATAATTCCTTTTCTCTCTACTATAACAGATCATTTAATTATTAATCATTTATTTAATAATTTTTCACTACCTCAATTAAATTCTCTTTCTTTTATTTCAATTCTTCTTTTTCCCTTTCATTCTCTATTTATAATTTTTCCATTTTTTATATCTATTCCATCAATTCAGTTTATTAGATTGAGATTGAATTTTAACTACTTAATTTTTCATTGTATTCTAATTCTAATTTTACTTACAACTTTTATTAACTATTTAAAATATCTATTTAATTTATAATCTATTATTCATAATCTTTTATCCTAATTTATAGATTATTTATTTCATCTTATAAAGCTTATTTCTCAAAATTAATTTTATTAATAACTTCTATTTGATTATTTAATAAATTTCCAAGATCTTTTATTTTAGTATCTTTATTTTCAACCTCCTCCTACAGTACTCTAATCTATTTCAATTGACCAGTATTTTAATTCTACAATTAGACACACTAATTTGAAATCTAATTTAACTATATTTAATTTTCATCCAATTCTTATTATTTCTTATTGTATAAATCTCTCTATTATAATAACATCTCATTTGATTGCAAATTCATTTAAATTTCAAGATCTTCTTTTTGAGTTTTTAATTAATTTATGAATAATTCGTATTTATCTATCTATTATTTTAAGTTATTAATTGTATCTTAATTCTATTCTTATTATTAAATCAATTATTATTATATATCTAAAATCTAATTTTTGTAAAGTTTTACTTCTTTTTAAACCATTATCAATTGACTACTTAGATCCTCAATATTTTGAATTTTTTCATTCAATAGCTTATCAATAGATTCAATATCTTATTGTTTCAATTTTAATTATTCGTTTAATTTTACAATCTCTTAATCTTTTAATTATCCAATATCAATAAACTTAAATTAATCTGATTCAATTTATAAGGCCTTTTAACTCATTTATTTCACTTAATCATTCAATATTCCTATTTCAGATTTATAATTAATTTCCATGGTTCTAATCTTTTCATCTTTTAATTAAATCTATTCTTTCCATTTCTATTGCTCATTTTAAGATTCTAATTATAAGGTCTCGAATTATTCAATTAATTATTTATATAATTGTTAATTGGATTAAGACTATAAATAAATATCTTTATTTTTCTATTCTAATAATGGTATTTTGTTCTCTAGTTATCCGATTTAATCTAATAAACCTTATTTTTCTTCCTCATTTCTTTGAACTAAAACTTTGATTTATTAATTTAATTAAATAATTGAGTTTTCTTTATGCTAAAGCTCTTAAGTAAAATTATCCTACATAATTTACATCTAATTTAAATGTTACTTTACAGCATTTTAATATTCATCTTTTTAACTTTTTAGTAATTATTACAATTCTTAATTAAAGGTATTAATTTCTTTTAGTTTATATTCTTAATCTAAATGTTTTTATTCTTAAACTTACTAAGATTCATCTTTGAGTTTTATTAACTAAGTTTCATATTAATTTTATGCCTCTAATAACTAAGATTGCAAATCCTATATTGTTTTTTGGCTTTATGAATTCAAATTATTAAGTTCTTCAATTTCCAATTTTAATTGTTCAGTATATTGTTAAGTTTGAGTTAAATTTTGATTGGATTATTCTAATAACTTATTTTTCTTATCAAAAACTTCAATATTAGATTTCAATTAATTTATTAGACTGATCTAATCTTATATTGTTTTACTTAATTCTGATTAATTTTATTTATTAATATTTTCTTATTAATCTAATAGTTTTTTATATTTTTAATTTTCTTATTATGCATCCTAATATAATATTTATTAGTTTTAGATTAATTCTTATTAATCAAGTACAACTTATTTGGTTTAATTTAATTCTAATGCTTATAATTCCTATTAGTCTTTCATAGATTACATTGATTCACTATTATTCTATAAAAGTAATTCGTTCTCTAAATTAACTTTCTATAATTAAGATTAAGATTCATTTAATAATTTCTTTTATTCTCCAATAATCATTTAATTTTATTCATTTAGTTTTTCAAAAGATTATAATTTTTATTATAATGTTTCTTATGAATATTTTTATTAATCTTACATTATCTTGAATTGCTTTTAATGATCATTATTTTATTTTAGTATGTCTTTTTTTAGTTTAGAGATAGTTTCATCTAAATTTCTTTTCTCTATTTCTGTTTATTAATATTTATCTGAAAGATCTTTAATTTCCGTCAATTACTTTTCAGATAATTTAATAAAGTCATTTATTTTTTATTCATATTGTTCTTAATTTTTTTAAATCTCTTTTCTTATCAAATGTATTGTATCTTGATCTTATTACTATTGAGAATAAAACTCAACATTTTGTGATTATATTGCTTTATATTCTTCTTCTAATGCTTGGTGTTCAACTTCTTAATTCGAAATTATTTCTTAGAGTTTCTTAATTTTTTCTAAATATAAAACGTTTTCTTTTGTATATTTATCATGTATTATTTATTCATTCTCTTTTAATACTTGTGCTTAATTATCTAACTATTCTATTTGACTATGAAGATCAATAATTAATTAATGTAGTCTAGTAATTTCTGATTTATTTTATTCTACTATTGTAAGTAGGTTTTCTTCTTGTTAAGAGGATTTCAATTAGTTTTATAGTATAATTTAATTTAATCTTTCTATTTCCTTCTTTAGTTGTCCTATCTGTGTCTATTATTCATTATAAGTTAATTTAAGATCTTAAGATTTAGTTATATCTTCCTTTAGTCTTCTCGTTTATTCATTAAGATTTATTATTTCTTATTATTTGTTTTATAAAGCTGAAACACTAATTTATGTTTATCTATTATATTCAACTTGTAAACTTTCATTCTTTAGTAATAATTCTTTATTTGTATTTGAAAGTTATTCATTAAGTTCTTTGTAATTTTTTAGTTAAATTTCATAATTCGAAAATTCCAATTTATATTTACTTTACAACTCTTCCCATTATTATTTAGTTTTAATATGCGTATTATTTAATTCTTTATTTAAAATTAATATTTCTTCAGATTAATTGAACAACTTATCATTGATAGCATCAAGCAAACCCTTAAAATCATTTTACTTATGAACAATTTTATTATTTTATATTATTTCTTTTAATCTCATTATAAGAGTCTCTTAAAACTATTAAAATTCATACTGTTCAGATTCCCTTTAATTAATAATTTCTTAAATTTCCCCTAATTATTTCAACCATTTTGCTATACTATCACCAATAACTCCTTGAAATTGATAAGCATCTTAGAATTTTTATGCTGAATGATGACCAATCTTATTTAAATATTAATAATAAGATTTAATATTAGTTTCTAATTCGGATAAAGCTTATCTAAGTGTTGATATTTACTTTTGGCAGGTTAAATCGATTTCTAAGAACCTTTTCCATAGATCTTGATTATTCTCACAGATTTAAGCAGAATATTTGAGAATCTCTTCTTTCTATTCACACATTAGCTTAAAAGATTCTTTGTAATAGAGATGAGTTGTTACTTAATGAATTTTAGATGAGAGTGTTTTTCTCATTTTCAACATCTCCATTCAAACTATTATTCTTTGATAGATTTTCAATAGCTTCATAATTCTTTAGATCTAGATCCTTAATCAAAGATAATAACAATGGCTCATAAGTTTCAGGTATATTTTCTTTGTTTTTTGGATATACACCATTTAATATTTCATTTAATTCATTCTTCTTAGAGAAAGAGGTTTTGGCACTCTTCTTACCTGATTTATACAATTCCAATTCTTTTTCACTTTTGTCTAATAATTAGTACAATTTCTTAATACAAATTTTCCTACTCTTTAAATAATAATTATATAATAAATTTACTTCTGCCTTTTTTTCAGCCTTCTATAATTACATCTTTAATTAAGCTAAATTAGAGAGAGATTAGGAATTAATGTTTTCACTAACTCTTTTCCTTAATGTATCATTCTCTTACTTAATCTTGTCTAATTATACAGCTAATGAATCAGCAGATTCTAAAACATCCTGTTAATAATTAAATATCATTACCATTCTCATTTCTACTTAAGTTCTAATTTACATATAATTCCTAATCAACTTATCATCAGTATTATTTTCTATTGCATTATTTGCTGCTCTGATTAAATTGAAGATTAAGCCAGGTTCCCTTGGAGATTATAATTTTAACTAAGGTGAAAGAGCTAGCTTTTTTTAACTTCCTGGTGATGATATACTCATCAAATCTACTTTCTTCTATTCGCATTATTTAAATTTATATTTCTCTCTACTTTAACTCTATTATCTAGGTCTTTGTCCAATTTACAAAGAAGACCTTGCAGTTAATTCATAAACTGAAAGAAGAAGATCTGCATTATTTTAATTGTTATTCCGTCTAATTTATTCAGTGGTTTACCTTTACTCGAGAGTTCGTTGCATTTTATGTTTTGAATTCAAAAATATTAATTATACACAATACTTGTTAAAATAAAAATTAACTATATATTTGTTTGAATATTGAATGAAAATGTAAAAATTCATCTGATGAACTATTAAAAGTACTTCTATTTTTCCGTTCCCTATAATTCAGCCATGAATTAATCAAATTGTTCTACTTTCTATAATAAAGTCTCTTCATCTATCTCACTTTCCTCTGATTTCTTCGACAATTCTTAAATCTCTTAAGCTTAAGTACAATTCTTCATAAATTTCTCTAATTTCTCTTAATACTTATTCCTATAAAATGCATCTTTATTTTTATTATTAGCTTTCAAAGAAATAGCAATAAATTTCAAAACAGTTTCTTTACAAGACAAAGTAGGATATTTTGGTTTCTAATATCCTAATTAAGCCAAAACTCTAATAATAATATTCTTCAAATGCAATTCCAAATAAGATGTGCAATCTCCTCTCTTGGCAACTTTCTTAGCAATATTCTAAATATTTTCATATTTTAATATACCTTAACAGATTATAATTCTCCTAATTACATCTTATCAGGCAATCTAGCATGCTTATATCTCTAAGGATTCATTTCAAATAATTGCATATTATGAGCATTTGCGAATATTAATTATTAATTCTTATGTACAATAACTAAGTTAGTCAAACCTTTAACCAAATTATTGTTAATCAATTCAACTGGACAATGACCTAAATCTTTAATTTAAATATTATACCTTTATATTCAGGTTATGGGTCAAATTTATCTCCAACAGTCAATTATTTTGGTATCTTATATTTTTCTATTGAATTGTTGCAGTAATGAGTAGGATTCTTTATAAAATCTTATTCAGTGTCTTCACTTGATACAAAGTATAATTGATCATCATAAAATAAAAGATATGGACTTCTTAATTAACTAGCTACATAATTCTTTTTTGCCTTTATTAACACAGGACAATAATTGTATAATGGGCTTAACTTTTAAATAATTTATTATTCAGTTAAAGTTAGAGAGCTAACTCTTACAGGTTCCTATGTAATTAGTGCTCTAGCCACTATAGCTCTAGAGTATAAATTCTCTTAAACATATTTAGTACACAAAGAAATCATACCCCAACTCGACACTTATCCAACTTATAAGTATCTTACATTATTGAAATGTGATGAATAATACGACGCTAATAAAGAAGTTTAATTTGCTTATAACCTTTAATGAACAACATGATCAATACCGCCAAACTTTGGATTTACTTTACGAATTACATACTCATCATCCTTATCACAAACAAACACAACTGTTGGAATGATACCTACTTTCGATAAAGCTAAAGCCTCATCAATAGTTCTAGGATATCCATCTAAAATGTATCCTTAATTATAGACATCAGTTAATTAGATTCTCTTTTGAATGATTTAGATTATATTTTATGTATCAACTTCTTTTCCTTCTTTTAATTAATTTTTGATATTAACTGCCAATAAATCAGTTTAATTTGTTACAAATTCAGCCAATAAATGAGATACTTTGATTCTTACTAAGTTTAATTTTTCACTAAGCAATCTAACAATTTCAGTTTTACCCGATTTGACTTTCCCTAGAATGAAAATGGTAGGTTTAATTTAAACATCATTAGGAACTGTAGGTTTATAAAAGAATTTATAGGGTCTTTAACAAACTTATTCTCTTTAATCTTCATTATCAAGATAATAAATTCTATTTCTATATAAAACTGGATAGTCTCTACAATGAGGAACATTTTATAAGGTAATAGCATTTCTATTTCCAAATTTAGATTGTTTGTGAGTGTATAATTTTTCATATATATCTAATTTATTTAATTTGAAATTAGTTGGATCAGGATATAAATTTAACTTTTAGCATTATTCTTTTTCTAACATATTTTCTCTAAATTCTCTATCCATAACATTTTCTAATTAGGATGTAATTCTTTCAGTAACATTTTCAATAGTTGTATCACTACTGATAATAACAGCATTGATTTTAAGTTCTTCAAATTATCTTTGTAATTCTTCAATCTTTGCCATATCAGCTTCATGTTATTATAATAATTTATCCTTCTATTCTTTTAACATCTCATCTAATTTAGGTGCTTCTGGATCTTCCTCTTCTCCTGCTGGTGCTTCTAAAGATGGTAATTCTTCAGCTCCTTCTTCAATTGCTTTATTTCTAGCCTCCACTCTTTCTTAATATCTTTTTTATCTCAATTCTTCCATCTTTGTTTAGTATTCATCTTCAATAACTTTTGAATTGAAATTTCTTTTAATAAAATTTTCTGGCTCAATTTTAAGTAAAATCACCTATTCTGGCAATTTTTTAGCTTCAACCAATAAATCAACAATAGGAGTTGAAACAAGTTCTTCGGACACATCAAAAAAATTAGCATTAATAATAACACCTGCACAATCTAAAATCTTATTTAATACTTCTATTTCATGAGCTTTACGATCAAAATCAGCAGGATCTTCAGTGATTTCAGCATCTGGAATTTCCTTTCCATCAGCGTCTAATTCTTTTGGTTTAAATCCTTTCAAATAGTATCTATTTAATTATCTATTCTTTTTGTTTATTTCTAAATTTTATATCAAATTAGCTTTCAAATCTAACACAGGTAACTTATATAATCTATTCAATATTTTTAATTGAGTATGTAAACCACTTCCCCTCACTCCTATAAACATTATTCTTGGTTATGGT
Source organism: Paramecium sexaurelia (assembly GCA_000733375.1). Classification (NCBI taxonomy): domain Eukaryota; phylum Ciliophora; class Oligohymenophorea; order Peniculida; family Parameciidae; genus Paramecium; species Paramecium sexaurelia. Next base: position 16,432 of record JPFM01000104.1, on the reverse strand, counting down.
ATAGTAATTTTAGATGGAACATACAATTAAACATTATCTTTAAATATTTATTATTCTTTTTCCCCATAGAATCTATAAACTCTTCCTCTAACTAAAGCAATAAATTCTTCTTTGCCTGGTACTAACCAATTGGTTTTTTATAATGTAACAGGACAATAATTAGCATAATCACCAAAAGTAATAGGTTCCTCTCCTTCTTATACATCTCCAGGAACTCTTACTAACCCTTCATCATCAGCTCTAATATAAAATGGATCCAAAGCCAAACGTACTCTTGACCAGACTTCATCTCTAGTTCCGTCAATGGGAATTTCTTTAACATTTTCCTCTTGATAAGCCTCTTTCATTAATGCAGATAATGCATTTATTTGATTTAACTCTTGTTCAATCAAAATATCAGGATTACGTTACAATAATATTTATCCTGGCTCTTCTGATCTATCTTACATTATTAGAACTTTATCGATTTTAATTCCCCATAAATTTAATTAATCTATTTATTCTTATGTTTATGGATACCCAATAATTACAATACCTTTAGGTTTAGAGGTTTCAGGAACCTTTAGTTCACCATCCAATAATGGAATAATTTCTTTTGTAGGTACATCTTCAGGAGGTGGAGTAACAGGTTTAACATTCTCCTCCACTACTTCAACAACTTCTTCTTTCTTCTTTTTAGCTTATTACTTTTTGGCTTCCTTCTTTTTTTTCTCCTCATCTTCTTCTGGTGGTTATTCCTCTTCCTCTTTTTTTGGTTCTCCCCAACCTGGTGGTTTCCTTTGTAAAGGTAAATTTAGATAATTCAAAACCATTGGTAACACATCCTTTATAACATTTCCCTTATAAAACTCCTTCCATTCAATTTCAGTTAAATGAATATCATTAACTCTTGGATCAAATGTAGAGGCTAAATGTTTAGTTCTTTCTTATTAAGCTTAGACCTTCTTCCTTACAATATCTTCTACATCAACCAAAGTCCATCCATAAAATTCAGCTAATTAACTAGCTACTGTATTCTTTCCTGAACTTTTCGGACCTTAAACTGATACTATATATGTTTTAGGCAATTGAGGTGCTTTGCATAAATACTTTCTAGGATAACTGATAAATCTATTTTAATTTTCTTCATTATCAAATAAAAACACTCTACCAGCATATTCACATGCAAATTCTGCCTTACCTGGTATAATCTTATCTTTTAATATTAATTCAACTGGGTCAACCTATTACCATTATGACCACATTCTATAAACTTTTTCATCAGTTAAATTTAATCCTAACAAATCCTTCTCTGAACCACCTTCTAATTTTATTGCTAATGGTCTTAGTGGTTATCCTTTTAAAATTTGTGTAGATACACGATCAACTAGTTATTAAGTTGTCAATCCAGCAGATTAAAGTGTAATAATGTTTTAATCTGGTAAATGATCAAATAAGGATAATAACTTTTATGTTGATTCTTAAAAGCTTGATAATGATTATACAAGAAATTCTTAATCTAAAGGTCTGTAAAATAAGTCTTTTTCTGGCACAATAGGAGGTTTTTCATCTTCATCTGGATTGTCTCCTTAATCCTCTTCCTCATCAGGATCATTTGGATCTTTATATTTAATTTTTGGTCTTTTCTATTCTTCCCTATCAAATTAAGAAGTTGCAACCAAATCATCTTGTTTCTCCATAATTCTAGATGCAAAATGCAATACATCTTCATTCGATTATTCTAAATTGACAACATGTGTAAAATATCTGCATCCAATCTTAGGTAATATCATTTTGTTTGATAAGATAGAATTAACCCAATATTAATTCTCTAAAGGGAGATCTAAAATATATCCTTTATTTTTAGGTAAATCCTATTACAATTCAACATTAAACAATTATTCTAATTATTCTTATGTCAATTCCTTTCCAAATCTTAACGAATCAAATACCTCTCTTTCTAAAGGATTTAAGAATTCTTTAGGATTTCCTTCTTCATCCATTTATGGATTATTTTCATTTTCTGTTACTTTTGCATAGATTCTTTGAATTCCTCTCTCCAAGTCCAAATATTCTAAATCAAGTTATTTAGCTAATGTTTTTGCAAATGTCGTTCTTCCACTTCTAGGTTTGGCAATCAAAAATATTTGAGGAGGTGCTTAATTGGCATATTCTATAACATCATCTTCATAAGGATTTTTAGTGTCAATAGGTAATTGTCCTGATGGAGAAATGAATTTACTCAAATAAGATTCAAATGTAGGTAATTAAATATTTGATTACTATTCTTATATAATCTCCAATGCAGATTATAGTTATTATTAATCTTTAGCTTAATTTAAATCACCTAAAAAGGTTCTTAAGATAAATGGAATATTTTTAGTTTATCTTTTATCAGGATTAGATGAAGATTTAGAAATATCAAAAGTCTATAATTATGATGTTAACAATTATCTTTTTGCTGAAACAATCTTTCTTTCCCACTTTTTATTCACTTTGCTTATTTAATCAATTCTATAATCTTCCTCTGTAAAAAATTCACTTTTAATATTAATTAAGAGTTTATTTCCATCTTAATTTTTTAATGGAAACTATGACCATTGAATATCTCTAGTTGTTAATTTGTTTAATCTATAATATTGAGAATGTAATCCATAACAGTCATCATTTTATTCAATGATATATTGTAATCCTATCTCAGGAACTAATTAACTATTAGGTAATGTTATTAAAAAGGTTTCAGTAACATTTCCAATCAATTTGATTTCTTTAGCAAATGCATATTATGCTGATGTATAATGTTAATATTCAGTTTGTTAACAGTTATTATTCATCAATGTAAATAACATGCATTCACAACTCATACCAATAGGAATAATCTCATTAAGAGGTGCCAATTTATATCTAATAATTCTGCTTGGAATGTTAATAGCACTTTATAATAATTCTGGATTATAGATGTATTATTCTGTGTAAAAGATAGGAAAGTAAGACTTCTTACTATCACTTTTCAAACTCTATTCAACTCTATCTGTATTATGTATTTTGACAAGTATATGATAATCTATGTCTTACTAAGTATTATCTATTCATAAGAGAATGCTGATACCTTTAACATCCACTAACTAACGACGATATATTCGAGCATGAATTGCTTTCAAAAGGAATATTGCAGAACTTAAATCTGGTTGAATTATCAATTAAAACAATAATTAAGTGATTGCATCTACGAATACTTGATAACCTAAGTATTCAGGTAGATTTGGATCCACATCTGTCATTGATTCTAAATACTATTATGATAACTGTTTCAAACTTTCATCTGGTAAACATATTATACACTTCATTATTGCTGTAATAACCTACAATATCTAGATAAATTCACCTCTAACAACTCACTTGACAATACTTTCCCTTATGGATTCTTTCCAATCTAATCCCAATATTGTAACAAATTCTTCTAATACTCTAAATTCTCACTTAAGCTCACTATTAATTTCACACTCTAATTATCTCCTCTCTAAAGTCGATCTATATTTCATATCTATTAAACAATTACTTTTGTAAAAGAGTGGATTTTACATATTATTTTTTTATTAATTTAATATCTGTATGGGAGGAGGATAATCAAAGGCTTAAAAATTATAATCCTAAAGAAAAGCCAATAAACCATAAATACCATAACATTAAACCCCAGAATAACATTACCAATTCCTTATCAGCGAACCAATAAGTAGATATCTATGGAATACATAATTTGATTATGAAACCCTCATCTCTGAAACTGTTTAAAATCTCAGTATCAAAAGATTTATGGATTACCTACTATATTTTAAACCTCATATTAGATACATTAAAAAAGCTGAAAAATTATATAATGATGCTACATAATGTTCATTATATGAAGCTAAATTTAATGAATAAGATAAGAAATATATGATAGCTGTTCTTATATTATTCTTTAGTTTATATCACATTTCTAAATTTTAAGTAATATTTAGTTCCTCTGATAAAAAATGGTGGGAAGGAAAATTTTTTGAATCCCTTCAAAAATTTGCTAATTTACCTCCTAAAGATGATGAAAATTATATCGAAACATTTTCTTTATTCATGTCTGAATATTTCCAATCCAGATTTCATGAATTAAAACCATAAAATGATAATAAAAAGGTTGATCTTGTATCTGTAAGAGTATTAGCAGATTATTATCTATAATATTTATATAGTGATTGCTTATCATATCTAACAGATTCTGATTAATTTGTAAAAGATTATGCTCAATCAAAATAATAAAACTATTTAACATAAGGCAGATTTAAATTAGAAAGTAATATCAAGATAATTACTAAATAACAGAAATAATAGCAGCAATTATTATACTAATAATAGCTTCACAACTCTAAAACTCCTTCTTAATAAATTGAAGATATGGAAAGATAATTTAAATTCCTATCTGATCATTCTATGATAGAAAATCCTCTTAATGAAGAATTAATTAAAGAATAAACATAACAAGTACAAGAAACTCCAAAATTAGAATGAATATTGTATTTTTATTTTTATATAACATATTAAATTAACTCTCTATTAAATTTAAAATTGTAATAGAACCTCATCTTTAGAATAATTAGGATATTTAGCCTTTGAGATCCTAATAATTTATTGGAATAATATTATTAGGATCTTGAAGTTCTAAAGTAGTCTATATAAATCCTTTTTAAATCTAAAGGTTATATCTTGTTTTGGTATTTAATTGATTAAATGATGTATAAATGATGATTGCTAAGTTGTTGCCTTATTTAAGAAAATTATCAAACTATTAATATAAAAGTTAAATTAAATTACTAATCTTGCTAATAAAAAAAATTTATTTACAAGTTATATTCATTTTAATCTAAAACTTATAATACAGAAGCGCTGCAAAACATATTATAAGATTGATTCTTATACAATTAGGAGATTTTTAAGAAAATAAGAATTGACAACACTGAAAAAGGTAAATTGTTATTAAAGTAATATTTTCGAATTAAAATTCAAATACAAAAAAATAAAAATATATATAATATATAGTTATAATGTTCACTCATATTTATAAATTGTTAATATATATTAAATTGCTCTCAAAAAATTAGGAGAATGATCTTTTTATCAAATTATTGATGAAATAATATTAAATTAATTCATTCATAGTAAAATAACTAATAGCTTAAATATATAATCATATATAATTGAGATCATAAAATGCTTGAACGAAAGTTTAATAGAAATGATAGAAAATAATAATTAAATATGATATATTGTTTTAATTTCTTTTAATGTATTTATTTTCAATTATTCATTTACTAATGACCTTCATCAATATCAATAAATACGCCTGCTTTTTAGGCTATTTTAGATAATCTTTCAAAAGTGCATATAATGCATAATGGCTCGATTATTTTATATGAATTGTATACAATACAGTATTCAAATTTTTATATCTAAATTTGTTTTAAATGAAATCATCACAAATACTAAAATACAATAATTTTGAATCTAATTTTCCAATACTTTTAAATATTTCAGTATGTTTAGAAATTAAATTTAGAATATATATTAATATTTTAATATATTTAGTTTAATTATTTATTTTAAACTAAAATGAATCAAGAATTTATAGTTGAATTATTATAACTCAAACAACACTTGTTATTTACTTTATTCTCCACTTTGAACTAAAACATAATTCTTAGCATTTAGACATAATTAAACTTCTTTGAGGAATTTTATTCTATATTATTGGTTTGCTATTCAACTTATTGTTCTTCCACATAATATTTTCGAATTACAATTTTTTATGAATTAATGTGTAATAAAATCATAAGATATTGCTTTATCAAATGCTATAATTTTTTATAAAGCTTGAATTTCATCTTTACTAAGTCTACACAAATTAGGTATAGGCATTGGTTAGTATTCAGCTGAATTTGACAGCTAGCTTAATTATATAAAGCAGTTCTCCAAACTAAATATTCTCATTTGAATCTAAATAACAATTGAAGATCCCCCTTCTTTCTTATTTTGATTCATTATAATTGTCTTTTATAGCAGCTTAAAGAATTCTTATTTAACAGCTTTAATCAATTACTAAAATTTATCACTCAAGTTTTGATCATAATAATTATTAGAAAGTTATTTTAATTTCATTCTACTCTTGTTTATTTGCTAAATCTGTTAAAAGGGAAATGGGTTTCTTTAATAGTCAAAGTCTCCACAAATAATTAAAAATTTAGTTCTCTTACATTTATTTAAAAGTTTAATTATAATTTCGGCTAATTATTTTTTATTTCAAGGATAATTTATGAGTATCATTAAAATAAACATTGATAATTATAAAATCTGCTATTAGAATAACAGCTCTTACTATTAAAATATCATATGAACTTTCATTAGTGTCTTGAGTAGCTATTACTTATGAACTAAAATCCTTATGTATGCCAAAAATTATTCCACCTTAATGATTTGAACCTGTTCTCTTGCTATAATATTTACATTTTTTTGAATCAGAAATCTAGTTGCATCTAACTTCTTCTAAGAAAATAAAGTGAGCCTTTTATTTATGTAAAAAAGTGTAGGATTCTCTCTTGAGAGAGAGCTTACGTTCCACGATATTAAATATACATTAATATTTTTGTGTGTGCTATTCGTGGAGGGTTATATAGGGTATTTTTAAAATATGATTAAACTATTTTTAAATCCTCAAGATAGCAATCTAATTTTGAGAATCATTATTGATATTTTATTCAATAATAGCGATTTTTTCCTTCTTAACAATATTTTTTTATATAAATAACAATTTTCTATTTGGTTTTTTAAGAATATGAAAAGTTAAATTTTTAACAAAGATTAGAAATAATTCTTGAAGACTCCTTTACACTTTAAAATCTAAATAAGTTGATTATCAATATATTAGTTTGATTTCAATGCATCTACATAATATTGCCAACTGAAATTGAATATCAACTAAAATTCAATTTGAAATATTATATCATGTAGTTGTGAAAATGAGGGTAAAAATCGCCTAATCCGATTTTAAGGTAGATCTAAAAATGAATATTACTATTTTTGTGAAATTAATTACATTTTATAAACCGACCAATTATAAGTAGAATAAAAGTTGAAGAAATTCATTTGAACTTTATCTATGATTCAAAAAAAATCCTATTTTGTTTTCAAAATAAATAAATGCCACCTATTATTTTAGTGATTTTCTTAAGTAACAAAATCGTAATAAACTTAGGGATGTAAGTTTGAAGACAAAATCTAAGCAGAAAATTTTCGAATAAATTTTTTATATTAACTAATGCTATTAATCAGTAGAATTTAATTTAATTTTTAAAAAATTTTGAATAATACTTATATTTTAAATGATAATTGATTCATATTTCCTCATTTCTCATAAACTTTCAAACTTAAATTTCGTATGTTTAATGATTCCATAGAATGAGAATATTATTTCAGATCAATCGTATTAATTTGAATAATGCATTAAGTTAAGTGATTATTTTTTCAAACGAATGTAATAAATCTTTCAATCTGCAATTTAAGATTTAATTTAAAAATAATTTTCTACTTAGAGAATAACACAAAGCTTACTCTTATTCTAATTTTATGAGTTGATCCATGAAACCCTATAATTACTAAATTTAACTTTTATATCAAGTTTAAAGTAGAGGTTAACCATTTTCTGATCTTATAAAGCACTTAAATTAAAGTTAAATATGTATTATTTAATTAATTATCAAATGAAATAGTATACATGTTAATATATCCCACACGAAAACGATGACATATTGGGGTATTGCTTAAATTTGACATGCGAAAATGAAAAATCTTAGTTTTGTCTGTAATGCATTGCTGATCCAATGAAACATACTAATTGTAAAAATGACCTTAAAGGTTTTGGCTAGATAGAAAATTTAATCACAAAACTCAAAGAAAATCTTGATGTTTTAACAAATTAATTGAATACATCCTTTACATAAGTTAATGTTAAGTTTTTAGAATAGTCAAAATCAATCGAAAACATGAAAAAATAATTAGTTAAAATCTTAGATTGGTTAGCTTTATCAGATTATTAATAAATCAAATAAAACTTATAATATATTAAAGAATGGTATCAATATTTCAATGAACAAGAAGAGATTATCAAGTAGAATTAAATTGGTATTTCATATATTCAATATTTTTAGGAACTTAATTAAATAATGTAAAAAGAATTATAAAAGCATTGAGTTTTGATTTATAACCAAATAATTTTTAATAAAACTACGAAAATCAACTTTCATAAGGTAATTGATTTATATTAAATTAATTAGGAATAGATTTATTAAATGAGTAGAAGTGGTAATAAGCCTATGAACAATTATCTGAAATTATAAAATAGTCAGAAAAATAATAATCGCTTGCTACATTCTTTTAATGTACCCTCATAATTATGCTTATTTTAGATATTTCACTATATGAAATGAATTAACTAAGTAAAGGATATTAATTGAGAGAGAAATCTAAAAAGTTAAATAAAAGCATATTTAGAGATTTATTGGATTATTCAGATTAAGAATTAAGGAAGAATCCATAGAATAAAATTTTATAAATTGCAAAAAGTATTTAATATTATCTAATTCTTCAAGGTTATGCATTAAATGATGAAAAATAATATCAGCAAGCAATTTTATCATGTGAAAAAGTATTAAATGAGGAACCACAACATCTCCATTCTTTGTATAGAAAAAGTAAGCTTTTATTTTTTAAGTAGGTTACTCTCTAGCCTTAATTAATTAGGATGCTTAAGCTATAGAAATCTTAGATAAAGCTCTTAAATTAAACCCAAATTATGGTGTTGCATAGTTTTAAAAAGGTTATTTATTATTAATTTTTATAGGCTATTCATTACACAGTCTATAAAGGTACAATGATGCAATTATTTGCTATGATAATGCAATCTAATTAGATCCTAATTATGCCATTGCTTATATTAATAAAGGTTATAAAAATATCATTTTAATAGGCTAATCATTAAGAAAGCTGTAAAAATATAATGATGCAATTAATTGTTATGATAAAGCAATATAATTGGACCCTATATATGCCATGGCTTATATTAATAAAGGTTAAATTATAATTTATTTTAATAGGTAGTTCATTAGATGATCTTAAATAATTCAATGAGGCAATTATTTGCTATGATAAAGCAATACAATTAGATCCTAATTATGTCTAAGTCTATATTTATAAAGGTTAATTTAAAATTTAAATTCAATAGCCAATTCTTTGCATAGTCTATAAAATTACAAAGATGCAATAACTTTTTATGAAAAAGCAATACAACTAGATTCTAATTCTGCGATAGCTTATATAAATAAAGGTTATTTAAAATTTAATTTAGTAGGCTATTCTTTACATAGTCTAAAAAATTACAATGATGCAATTACTTGTTATGATAAAGCAATACAACTAGATTCTAATGCTGCAATAGCTTATATAAATAAAGGTTTATTTAAAATATAGTTTAATAGGCTATTCATTACATAATTTATAAAAATACAATGATGCAATTACTTGCTATGATAAAGCAATTCAATTAAATACTAATTACGCCATAGTTTATGTTAATAGAGGTTTATTTATAAATTAATTTAATAGGCAATTCATTACTTAAGCTATAAAAATATTTTGATGCAATTATTTGCTATGATAAAGCAATAGAAATAGATCCTACTAATGTCATGGCTTATAACAATAAAGGTTTATTTATAATATAATTCTAATAGGCAATTCCTTACGTAAGCTATAAAAATATAATGAGGCAATTACTTGCTATGATAAAGCAATATAATTGGATCCTGACTGTGCCATAACTTATAACAACAAAGGTTTATTTTTAATTTTCATTTTGATAGGTTAATCTTTAGAATGTCTTAATAAGTATGATGAAGCTTTAATACAATATAACTAGTGTTTAATGGTTGATTAAACAAACACTAAAACTTAAAAAAAATAAGTACTCTTTTATTAATAATTAGGATGCTTTATTAACTTAGATAAAGAAGTAAAAAGAAG